>JAODIE010021429.1:0-37638 GCA_027575565.1 Diploeciton nevermanni
TTTAGGGTACTTCTAATTAGTTTAAATTCTTCGCTCAATTATGGTGACGTAGTGCAACTCTTTGGCTACACACTGCTGCTCTAACATATGTAATGTCGTCTTTATCTCCAGAGATATGACCAATTTACTGAAGCATGATTTGTAAAAATTCAAATATTGACTAATTTTAGTCCTACTTTTAGGGTACTTCTAATTAGTTTAAATTCTTCGCTCAGTTATGGTGACGTAGTGCAACTCTTTGGCTACACACTGCTGCTCTAACTTATGTGATGTTACCTTTATCTCCAAAGATATTACCAATCTTCTATAGCATGTTTTGTAAAAATTCAAAAATTGACTAAATTTAATCCTACCTTTAGGGTACTTCTAATTACTTTGGCTGCTTGCCGCTACTCTAACATATGTAATGAGTTACATAATGTAACTCAATTAAATTGTAAGAAAATTCAAAAAAACGCGGAAATCTGACAGGAGCACGTGGTTGTGACGTCACTCACAGCATAAGCTCCGCCTTTTTGGACATATACCCCCTAATTTCCACAGTTTTTCAATTTTTGTCTCAAACTTGGTGGCAATCTTTAAAGAGTGAAGCAAAAAGAAATTTTTTTTAATTTCAGACTTCAGACTCAATTAATTTGTGAGAAAATTTAAAAAGACGCGGAATTCTGACAGGAGCACGTGGTTGTGACGTCACTCGCAGCGTAAGCTCCGCCCTTTTTGACATATACCCCCGAATTTCCACAGTTTTTCAATTTTTGTCTCAAGCTTGGTGGCTATCTTTAAAGAGTGAAGCAAATAGCAACTCTTTAAAATTTCAGACTTCAGACTCAATTAATTTGTAAGAAAATTCAAAAAGACGCGGAAATCTGACAGGAACACGTGGTTGTGACGTCATTCACAACGTAAGCTCCCCCCCCTTTGGACATATCTCCCCTAATTTCCACAGTTTTTCAATTTTTGTCTCAAACTTGGTGACAATCTTTAAAGAGTGAAGCAAATAGAAACTCTTTAAAATTTCAGACTTCAGACTCAATTAATTTGTAAGAAAATTCAAAAAGACGCGGAAATCTGACAGGAGCACGTGGTTGTGACGTCACTCGCAGCGTAAGCTCCGCCCCTTTGGACATATCCCCACTAATTTCCACAGTTTTTCAATTTTTGTCTCAAACTTGGTGGCAATCTTTAAAGAGTGAAGCCAATAGAAACTCTTTAAAATTTCAGACTTCAGACTCAATTAATTTGTAAGAAAATTCGAAAAGACGCGGAAATCTGACAGTAGCACGTGGTTGTGACGTCACTCGCAGCGTAAGCTCCGCCCCTTTAAACATATACCCCCGAATTTCCACAGTTTTTCAATTTTCATCTCAAACTTGATGGCAATCTTGAAAGAGTGAAGCAAAAAGAAACTCTTTAAAGTGTCAGACTTCAGACTCAGGTAATTTCTGAGAAAATTCAAAAAGACGCGGAAATCTGACAGGAGCACGTAGTTGTGACGTCACTCGCAGCGTAAGCTCCGCCCCTTTGAACATATACCCCAAATTTCCACAGTTTTTCAATTTTCATCTCAAACTTGATGGCAATCTTGAAAGAGTGAAGCAAAAAGAAACTCTTAAAAATTTCAGACTTCAGACTCAATTAATTTCTGAGAAAATTCAAAAAGACGCGGAAATTTCACAAAAGCACTTCGTCGTAACGTCAGCTACATGTACACTTTACCCTTATTGACTATATTCCGCACAACTTCCAGCAATTTTTGAATTTTGACCTAACCTTAGTGGCTTACTACGCATAACATTCAGACTGGTATTCTGCACACTGCCCATTGATTTCATCGAAGTAATCCACGTTTAAAAAACAAAAAACAAAGCAAAATAAACGTCATGCCTTAAAAACAATACCACCTTTCAATCAAACAATACTAAATCATCTGTGTGTTCTTTCTTTAAGTGTTCCCATATTTACCATTATGTGCGCATCACCCACACCCATCTATCACTACTTTTAGCATTGCGATGCGTCCTTCAAAATTCACAGTGTTCACTTTTACATATAGTCATTTAGCATCAGTCGCAGTCAATTGGCTTGGCCCCTAACTCTCTGAATCCGCATACTGCGTCAATACTAATTACCGCCCAACTACCATTCAAAACGAGATCAAGATGGCACACAATCCCCATATGGATATCCTCTTGGATCCGATGGCTTACATTATCAATCAACACCGTCCTCATCCGGATCCTAAACGGTTCAATCATAGCTGGCGTATCGACATGTTGGCTATCCCAAAAGGACACACTGAGGAAATGTATCTTTTTAGTTTGTCGCCAACTGAGGCCGAAAGATACAAAAAAATCAAAGCTGAGAAGCATGAAACCGAATCTCTTGGAAGTAAAAAGAGATACGCTAGGACTGTACGTAAATTGCTTTGTGATCATCTTCCTGAAAGGTGTTTGCGGTCTGTGAGGTAAGCAAATGTATGCATTAGATAGGCAACTAGCAAGATAACATATACGTTCTACAGGGTTTATAATACAACAAAAAACCAATGGAAGAAATTACTTGGTAAAAAGTTTGAGAAGACAATGAAAGATCTAGCCGATGCTGCAAAACAGTCAATGTATCATGAATATGACAGAGCAAGGGCCAAGTTGTAAGTTCACTATAAAAAGAATTAACTTAAACTTATGAAAATTGTGATATTCATCTTCTTAAAGGAAAAAGAGTGCAAAAAGCCGTGGTAAATCAAAGGGAAAGAAAACTAAAAAACGTCCCAAGCGAAAACCTGCGGAAATCCGAGCAGCTGCTTTGGGAAATGTAGACAAAATGGCTACCCCTAAGCAGATAATAAAGCCGCCAAAAATTGATGTAACTTGTCTAAACACATTTGTAATAATTAAGACTAGGTTTAATTGAACTGCTCTTTAGCGTGGAAAACATGGCAATGTAGATATGGCGAGAATTGATCGCTTACGACGTCCTAAGTCCTACACTCCAAAATTCGTCGATGACTCTAAGACTGCATGGCGTCACATGCACTTTGTGTCTCTAAATGCTATGAAATATACGCCTACGCCACGTATTCAAGAGTTGGCTGCACATAAAGTGCATTTGGTGGAGCCTCCTCCCATACTTGGGGTTGTTGTGTCTGCAGCTCTCCTCGCCAAAGGTCTTTACTAACAGTTTCCAACTTGATTGTATCGTTTGTAATATGCATATTTATACTTGGTTATAGCATCCCCCAGAGTTTTGGAATTGGCCGTTCCAAAGACTCGCAATGCAGTACAGGAAGCTGATAATAACGAAGATGCTTTCAAAGTGTCTCCCAACGCCCTGCATTATAAAGCCACCGAGAGGATTACCAATTTGGCCAAGCCAAAGGTACGCGACTGATGCTGCGGATGACGGTCGGGAAGCAGAAAGCGTGCATTTTATTCAAGTTTGGTTGCTTATTTAATATCTGCGCGAAATGGTTGCTGCTCTATCTGATAGATTTAGGTTTATAGTCTTCTTTACTGATAGGAATTCACTACTTACAATTTACTGTTTGTTTCTACAAATATATTTATTGTTTGATTGATTAATAATCTTTAGTCTGAGTTGAAATTGATGAAATATGCTGTGCAAAACATGAAAATAACACCTTAATGTCTAAATTTCCTGTGACATTGAATTTGAAGCTTGTCTAGTCAATGATGATGATGATGATGATCATGTATGTATGTATGTATGTATGTATGTATGTATGTATGTAAGAAAGAAGAGAAAGTATGAAAAGTTTAATTCAGAGAAAAGTAACAATTTGGATCAATTTTATACTATTTGCTATCTAGAAATGTATATTAAACTATTAATAGTCCCGCTCCGTAGCTCAGTCAATAAGTCGTCTGACTGTAGTAGTGAGATCGAGGTGTAAATTCGAGAGACACGAGTTCAAATCCTGCTAGGGACATATTCAATACACCCTAACAGAATTCAGTCTCAATAATTGCTAATAACCCTGGTAATCGATGCAGTATAATGAAATTGAGGTCAAGTATGTTGTCGGTATCCGGCAGTACGCTCAAAAAAAAAAACTTAATATGTCAACAGTTTAATGTTTATTGGTCATATATAATTGCTAGTATTCCTACGTAGTGCATTCTATACACGTGTCTAACTGTGAAAAATAATACAAAATACAAATTGACTTGACATTCAAAATTAGCGCAATTGAATATTTACATGTACGTATATATGTGTTATTCGTGCTTGGTATTATCACACAATTCACAACAATGTAGATTAATCGTTTTGTAAAGAAAGCAAAAAATACTGAGTGTGCTGGAGTTTGTACTACAAAAAATTATTAAATATTATTAAAAAATTATTTTGTTGAAATTATTGTTAAGGTGGACTAACTTAGGCAACGTGCATATTTGATGCTTGACATTGTACAAGAATATCAAGTTAGCATTATTTCTGAAAATTGTAATTGAAGATGTTAGGTAAAGTTCGCTTTGCATAATAAAATAGCATAATAAAACATGTAATTGCTTACGTATCGATAAATTAAATCGAAATAGCCAATACAATTGCATTAACTTCATCGTCATCTGCATAAAACAAAGTGCTTTTCATATACCGCACAGATTTAATGAATTTCTGGATATCACCACTATGGAAGCAGTTGTGTTTGCATCGAGGGAAATAAAATTCCAAAGCATATGTTAAACCTTTGCGGTCGGAAGGCGAATTTCCGACAACCCAGGAAATTTTCGATCGACATTAACGGCACTTGACTAATTCTGATGTGTTGATCATATTTTCCAATGCAGTCAAGTACCGTTCATTTCATTTCCATCATAAAGTTGCTGTGTTGCCCGACACCCGGCCGAAATAGGCGTAGACCGTAAAGTGTTAAGCTACCATTTCCACATAAATAATTTGCGACAAAATTAAAATATCTAAATAAGTGCACCTATTTTATGCAAATAACGAGATATCCACAAGGCGAAACCACTTTGGAAGCCAGTTTGTTGCGTTGGTGATTCTATTGTATGATCATCATGAACACGACGCACATTATGTGGAAGGGGATCCACCGCAACCGGACTAGACAACTCTTAACCGTTGCATCGATGGATGAGTCGACCCCAGACAGTGCGCAAAGCGAGACGCAATCGGAAAAGATTAAGGTAAGCCATTGAAATATGTTACGGGCTAAGACACATTGAACACGTTTACATAAATTGTAGTAATTTTAGAAACAAACTCAAATTCTCTTGCTAACTTATTATTTAAACTAAAATTATTTGCAAATATTCTACAGATACAACAGATCACCCAAGCAAGGAGAAGTGTCATTGACTTTCATTCAAAGGCAAGATCTCGAAGTACACGTATCAGATTCCATTCTTAAGTGCAACAAGTAAGTAAAATTCTATCAAATACCAAGCAGTCAACAATAGTAATCCATGTTTGACACAAACAAAGCAATAATTAGCATAGAAAGTATGTAATTGCCACTAAACCATTAATTTAATAAATTTTTATTTCTGACACGCATAAATATACAATTTATTTAAGTGTGTTCATTGCATTCTATTTTGTTTTCTTGCGTTAAAGAAAACAAAAACTTGCGTTAGGTGGAGCAGGTTCCAATTTAGCATGTCATCAAATTAACTTAGTAGGAAACCTGATAAATTATCGGTCCAAGTCATCATCAGTGCAGTAGTTTGTAGTATTCTGCGCATGCGACCAACTTTAAGTATGATTAGAAAGCACAAATTGACTTAACTCTGCACATTAACATACTTTGCAGCTTTATTGTTGGGTAATCAAAAACATAATCAACTAATAAACTTGATGAATTAACAGCTTTCCTTTCTATGTTATTTATAAATTAATTTAATGATCATGTGGGTGAGCATGTTGTGCTTCATCTGATTGCAGCCCTAAAGAAGTTGAAAACCTTGCAAGATGTGGTATTATTTCGGCGTTGGGCTCTGCAGCGCATGCTTACTGCTGCTTGCCGCCGCCGGCGTCGTAGGCATCGCTCTAATCATTCTGTTGAAGCTTTACGCACAGTACACCTGCGGATATTACCGTGAGTTGCTTAAAATGGATGGCAAGACGGTGATCATCACCGGTGCGAACGGCGGCATTGGGAAGGAAACCGCGAGGGAGATTGCAAAACGAGGAGCTAAGATCATCCTAGCTTGTAGGAATACTGAAACCGGGAATGCAGCTAAAGGTAGAAGAATGTCCAACTGCTTGCCTAAATTATATTTACAACATAAACTTGCTTTTGCAGATGAACTTATTCGAAACACAAACAACTCTAATATCCATGTAAAGAAACTGGATCTTTCTTCATTCGCTTCTATTCGGGAATTTGCGACAGATGTCATTCGTACTGAGCCTAAACTCCACGTCCTTATTCACAACGCAGGCACAGCTGAATCCCGCTTAAAGGTGACCGAAGATGGTCTTGAAATGACAATGGCTGCTAATCATTTTGGACCTTTCCTACTCACACATCTTCTTATTGACTTATTAAAATCAACCAGAAAAGCTCGCATTGTGGTAGTGGCATCTGAAATGTATAGGTTTGGATCATTAAATTTTAACAAGCTTAACCCTGTTGATGCCAGGGTCCCTCTTTATTTGTACTACGTCTCAAAATACGCCAACATTTGCTTCACTAATGAATTGGCAAGAAGATTAGAAGGAACTGATATTACTGCTAATTGTCTGCATCCGGGCATGATTGATTCCGGGATTTGGAGGAATGTCCCTGCCCCTCTGTCATGGCCACTAATGTTAATTGTGAAGGGTTTCTTTAAGACTCCAGCGCAAGGTTGTCAAACCAGTGTGTACCTAGCATGCGCTACTGAGGTTGAAGGTGTCAGTGGAAAGTATTTTATGGATTGCAAGGAAAGAGCGTTGAGCTCTAGAGTCTCTGATATGAATACAGCGAAGAAGTTGTGGGAGGCATCTGAAGAGATAGTTATGTTGAAAGAGACTGATCCGAAGATATAATTTTAATGCGTTTTTATATTATTGGTTTAAGAATGTCGTATATTTAAAGACGTTTTTTATATTTGTGGGCTGGATATTTGTAGTCAATAAATATATTTTATCATTTAAAAATTTGTTTTTGAAAATGTTTCAGATACGTTCACTGTATACAACCATTGGAGCACTGCAAGCAAAACACAACTAACCCCCACAGTTTTGTTTTGATTTAGCAGGCCTTGAAATATTTTAAGTAGTTTACTTCGTTAAAATCGACTTTGTCATTCATCAGTCAGGCCGTAATCGTCGCCGTTCAGGATGGGTCGTCGAAAATCGAAAAGAAAGCCGCCATCCAAGCGCAAAGCAATTGAGCCTTTAGATCAGCAATTTAATTGTCCATTTTGCAATCATGAAAAGTCATGCGACGTTAAAATGTAAGTATTCACGACATTACTATTCAAACACCTATTTTATACATTTACCATCAATTGCGCCCTAGTAAGCTTATATTGTATTGTTTTTGGGATTTCAGGGACAAAGGCAAAAGCACAGCTCGAATAACTTGTCGAGTGTGCTTGGAGGACTTCCAATCAACCATCACATTCCTTTCAGAGCCAGTTGATGTTTATAATGATTGGATTGATGCCTGTGAATCTGCAAACTGAAGCATATACCCTGAATTTGGCATGATCATGTGATAGATTATAAGTTAATTATAATTTCCCATTGAACTTTACACAACATGATTGCAAAATGTTAGTTTTAATCATTATGACTACCTTATAATTAAAATTTTCTGATGCAAATAACTGTAGGACATTTGTGATTTTAATTGAAATAGATTTATTGGTTGGAATTTATGTTGTTATGTTCTTAGATCTTCTAGGAGTGTATTTAAGCATTATGTATGGCAGCTTATAGAAACTAATTTTGTTTATAGACGTTCATCCAAATTCTAGATAAATGTAAAGTATTTTTATAGCTTCTTGTCTTAATGAACGTTTTTCCGTTAATGAACGTTTTTCATCTTTGCTTATTAATGTGTACTAAAAGTTGCATATAGTCAAATGCAGAATGAGAGAAAACCTAAGGCATTTAACAGAATCTAATTGTTAAATTAATACATTAATACATTTGTTTTCATTGTAATTTAAATTGTACGCATTTTAATGTAATGTTGAGATCAATTTTTTAAAATTTTGATTGTTTAATTCTACACCGAAAATACACTATAAAGTTTTAGATTTGAAAGTTGTTTAGCTGGCATTATCATAACTTGCATGAAACAGAATTCTGACGATCATAACTTGCAAAAAAGGTTTCTTCTGCTTGTTTTTAACAAAACTAAAATTTACCTTTAGAGATATTATGATAACAAAAATAAATTAATTTAATTCATGAACAAGAAGCATTAAAAGACCGTGCACAACAAATGTTTCCTTAATTTAAGCATTCCATATTTAGTGTATTAATAATATTTTGGATAAAATAATTTTAAGTTTAGAAGTTTTTTTTTGAAGTCGTCATAGGGTAAAATGGGCGTTCCCGGTGCCAGCTGCATCGAGGGCGGCAGCAGCCTCTGCACCATATCGTGCGCTTAACACCCGCCGCCGAAAATTTAGTTGGCGTACAACCCGCGACCGAAGCGCTTTCCTGCTTGTGACATCCTCGCAACGACTTTGCGCAAAAGTTTTCTTATTTGGCAGAAAATAAAAGCTGCAATAATTCTATTTGTAGCATTGCTACAAGCAGACTATAAAAAATACAAGAAGGCAATTAAAACATTTTCGTTACTTAAAACCGATAAATATTAACAGCAATAATTACAAAAGCAAGACTTTAAAAGTTATCTTATTAAAACAATTACGAAATTACAGTTTAAGTGTGCTTTGAACTAAACAGTTAAAATGGCAAACGGTGGATTCATGTTCGCACTGATTGTGTTTGGAGTGGCAATTGGTTCCAGCTTTGCTCTGCAATGCCTCAAATGTGGCCAATATAATGATGGGGTTGGCTCCATTACGCCCTGCATTAACTATACTCATATGCAATTGATTGATTGCCCTTCAAAGGATCATGTTTATTGCATTGTAAGTCGCTCAAACTTTAATAACTAGATTAGTTTCGATGGAGTGTTTTTTTTGTAAATTTAAAATGCAAATGTCCATCTTGTTTTCACTGGAAGCAGAGTGGAAATGCTTCCAAACTTTGATAAAGTAAGTCCTCAACTTGAAACCACGCAACGAATGTAAATTCGACGTGTATTTACGTATTGTTCGCATGCGTTCGAGTTTGACATTCTACGATATCTCAATTTTGTCTCAGCTTTATGAGCTTTAATGCTGCTATGCTGTACACCGACAGTATTCGGTGATAATATCGTCAAAAATAAACAAAAAATCTTTAAATAATTGTCATGTATAAAGAAGAAGTAAACAGAAATCTTGAAAATTTATCTTATTTTATTTTATTAAAATGACGATTTTATTATATTTAATTAGTTTAGTGAACACCACGTCACCAAATATTTTTGATTAAATTTAGTGCTGATATTTTACATGAATGCACCGTTTTAAGGTGGAAACAAAAATATTAAAATATCCCTTGTGGAAGTTGCGGATGTAACAAAAAAAGCAAACAAAATGCCGAAACAAGTTATAAAGTTCCAAATATGCAATAAAACTCAATTTTATAAAGTTGAGTAGACTCAAAAGGAAATTCACTATATATACAACTTCCAAAAGTAGTAAGGAATACACAGCAGACTAGAGGAAAACGCTATCAAACAGGAAGTAAAAAGGAAAATCAAATGAATATTGAATCCATCGACATGTTCATTTGATAAAACTTCCAAAAAGCACCATAGACGTCAAGCACGTTCAAATCGTAGAATATTATCTGTTTTGAATATAAACAAAACGAAAACGTTCAATATTATGCAATCAAAGCAACTTTATGAAACCATCGATTTACTCCGCCTCTTTTCTTGTCGCTCTTCACGCGTCATTTTCTTTTATTTCATTGCATAAATACTTCCTTAAGACCGATAAGCTTGAAAGCAAACGTATGACCGACTTTACTTTTACTCTCTTCTTTCTTTTTCATGCACGCTCCCAGCACTGACACCTTCGCGCGCTTTTTATTCCTTAAAGTTACTCCCGTGACTCTCACGGTAGTCGAGGTCGGGCGTGAATAATTTATGCAATTTCATCTGGATGAGGAACACCGCTAAGTTTTCACCGTTGGAAACTGCGAGGCGGTTGGCAAATTAAAATAGAGATCAAAAACTGGTGCGGTGGAGCGCGTGATGAATAAAAAGATGGAACATTATCAGTTATTCTGAAGGTATGAGGGTACCGCAAGTCATTGGGTGAATACAGGTGGTTGGATTAATACAGAATAAAGGGTTAGCGTTGATTGTGTTGAGTTAAACAATGATAGTTTTGGGAAATGTTGGTTGAAATAAATCGCCCCACATTTGTTTCGTGAACATGTCAGCACTAACTTTGAAATATGTGTTTGATTTAAAATTGGTTAAATTATAAAAAAAGTGACTAGTTCAAAACATTATCAAATATCAAATTAAATTTATTGGCAAACTTTTATGCCAAATATTATTGGACAAAATTCAATTATAAACAAACATCGAAGTGCTAAATTGGTGCTAAGAATGTTGACCTTATTTATTAATATGATAAAACTTGTTCCCCATTTTTTACTTTATTACTTTGTCTTGTTTCTCTCTAATTTAATTTCCCATTAATCACCCAACAAACACCTCACCCGTCTGAAATTTAATTACCACTTAGTTTGACTTGCAAATAGTTGCAAATGCGTCCAAACGCCAATACCCCGATGAATATTAATCCATTAAACTGACCCATATTCTCGCCCTTCATCGCCACCCAAAAATTGCGCGAAAATCACATTCCACCACCGCCAAAATTGCAACGACGGGTATGATGACATCGTGCGACGAGGCAGCAATGAATTTATGGTAATTTGCGGAAAATTTCATTGAAAAATTGGTGGCGAAAGCGGTTAACCTTCGTTCAACTCTTTGCGGCCAGCAGATTTTTAGAGTCTTATGGCTTTGCGATTGCATATTTCATATTTTCCAAGTGGCTTTAAGTTAGAAAAGAGTTTTAACATATTGCAGGTGGAAATTAAAGTTGTGGTTATATTTACCGGCGGCATAAAATGCCAGAATAAATTACAAAGGGTAGGTAAAATGTTTAGGTTGATTTATGACCGTGGTGTTTGTACTATCGTATGCATTGAATTGTATATTGGAATGCTTGCATCAATAAACATTTTTTTTCTTTTTGGCGACTTAGTCTATGTAGCGTACGCAAAGTGTATTATTAAATTTTGGTAAACTGTGCACAGCGGGATCTTTTATTAATTCTATTGTCATTTTCAACTTTATCTATGGTCTCATTGTGCAAGATTGGTTGCATATTACAACACTACAAAACACAAATCAGATTGAAATAAAGCTTTATCATTTATTTTCAGAAATACATCAGTGAAGGTTCAACTGTTCGTGATTGCGTTGCTGATTGCACTGAAAAAGGTATGAACTTCCTAGTTATATTACCTTTTTCCCTCTAAACTTAAATATTATTCAAAAAACAATAAAAAGTGATTATTTAATTGGGTTGTATTAAATGCATCAGAACTAAATGAATACATATGACGGTGGTATGAACATGTCACATGTCGAATTTTGGCAGGCGCTGCGAAAAACAATCGTAATTCATTCCGGAATTCAATAACAAACGAGGTGCGAATGGGTTATACTACCCGCAACAATGCAGTGGATGCATATTTCCAACTACTGCACTCATAAATTCTTATGAAAGCTGAAAAATACCAAGAATACCTAGGAATGTAAAACACTAATTGCGCGTTAGTAAAATTAATCAATTCTAATTAATATATCATGTTTAGAATAAAGACACAAAACTAAATTAAAAAATGATTTCAATTGTGTTGCTGTTATTAATTTGCTTTCAAAATGAATGTTGAATATTGAATACTATGTGTTTTTACGTGTTAGATTTATTGAAAAAATATTTATTGAAACACTTATGTGGAAAACTAATTTATCTCAAACTAATTGAATAAATCATCTAGTCTTTTATTTCAATAATATTTTTAATCAAAAACTAATTTTTAAACTGCGAACCATTCTCACAACTTGATAAAACTTTCCCAATTAATCTTTAATTACAATTTTTTATTAATTATCAAAACAACAAAAGAAAAGATCTTCTTAATAAATGTTTTACAATTACAGCAAACATGTCTTAAACATTAATAAAATTTTCCAAATAATTTTTTATTTTTAGTGCAGTAAACGGAATAAACCTGTAAGAAACTAATAAAACATTTTAAAAATGGTTTGCTAAGAGATACCATACCACTAATATAACTATATTGCTCACTTAATTAGGATTTAATTAAAGTCGTTAAAGTACCATTACGTCCAACTTCCAGAAGCAAGCAACGACAGAGAAAATATGAGTGAAATGGTTTCGTAGAATGTACTTTAGAGCAATCATAAAAAGTAAAGAAATACATGTTTCGGGTATTTTTAATTTTATTTAATAGTAGTGACTTGAAAAGTTAATAAGTAGGAATAGAAGAAAAAGATTTTATTAAGTTTTAATTTAATCTTTCAGGGAGAATTCTGGTTCTATAAAAAAAAATTGTTTATTCTTTGCAAAAAAATATTTTTAAAGAAATTTAACTTTTAGTTTAATTATTTAGTTGTGTTTTGACCTTTAAATAGAAATTCATTATTAATTTGGAACCTATTGTTTTAAATTATTTTTCTAATCCTGAAAGCGTAATTTCTGTTTCCGCCCATATTCTTCTGTACCTCAAGAGTACATCTGGAGGTACTCTATTAAATTAATTTTTCAATTCGTTATTTTACTTTGCCTTGCAATGAATATAACCTCAACCTTATTCTTCTTAGAAGAGTTTATTCTGTTGAAATGCGCCAAACTTCATTTCACACAAAACCACGCGCAAGCCGTGCAAAATGCAAGAAAAATCTAGTCAGTTATTTATCATTCTATCTGGACTGGCGATGGACTTACGTATTATACGTATGTATTATACTTTGAGAGTGTCAGTCTCGTAAGGGTTTTACTATATAATATGGAGATAAAGTATTTTTAGTTAGTGGTTACTTAGTAAAAAGTTTGGATGCAATCATTAATTTTATTTTAAAAAGTTAATTATGGTTTAATACACTGTAGAGTATCATTTATTAGAAGCTTTGGCAGAATTTGGTAGAAAGAAAATTAACTGCTTTTTGGCTTAAAAATGACTTAAAAATTAAGAGTTGCAAGTAGAATAAAAAATTGCTTATATTAAAATTGATGGAGAATAATTGGTATGTGAAAACACAATAATAATAATAATAAAACCATGTTTAAGTTTTACTTTACTAGTCTCAATAATTCATTCCGCTAAAAATAAATTTCACTTCTAACACTTTTCCTTCCTTTTCTAATATACCCTAACTGACAACATTGACTCCTTGTCATTTTTTACAACGCACCATTTACGCGTTACGTGAAAGCATAAACAAACACGATTACCTCCAACATATGTAGGCCGTTTTACGTCTCATAATCAACTAATTAAACAACAAAATTTGCACGAGTGCTACACATATCTTTACCATGTGTGTGCACGCGTTTATCAGTCGGGAAGAGGAAGGCAGAATGTGCTGTAATCATGGTCTCCTGATGGTGGAATTGTGAACAATGTGAGGAAATGTGTTGCGCGATGATGCTCGTGATAAGCATACGCAGTACTGAGAGAGACTGTTTAGTGTGCTTTAGGATAGTCCAGCAATGTTTGGAGATGTTTGCAGATGTTTGTCATGTAGATCTCCTCCAGCACAGAACAACTGAATTACGCATATGTCCTACATTAATTAGCGACTAACTATTATTGTGTGAATTGTGCTTAAGTATGCACAAAACTATAATTATGATAGGAAATAATTAGCTGATTTTTGTGAAGCATGTACGAGGACGCATTAAAAAAAAACGCGAATCGTGCAGCTGATATTTTTCAGGATTTGTGTCCTAAACTGGCGATAAATATTGTACATGTACCCGTGGCTAGCCACCCTGAAATGTTGTCGTTGACATGGTAGCCAATCGTTTCCAGGAACCGAGCAAATTGAGTGAGAACGATAGAGAAATTGAAGAGAACTAGCCCAAAATATCCTGATAAAAATTGCCTTGAAATACACGCTTTGAATGGGTTATATTGCTGTTATTAATCAATCAATTAATTTATTACATTATTTTGTAATTTTGTAACCTCCAAATGATTTATTACAAGATATTAAGCTTAGTTGTGATTGTCACTCGTTGTTGGTTGACGGGAAGTGATTGATTTATTGGAGTTGACAGAAAATATAGATGACACATCAGAATTAATGACTAATGATTCTTTATGGTATAATAAAAGCCATTGATACGATTTATCAATATAGATACAACTTTAATATTTTTTTAAGAAGCTACCTTCTCTTTATTATCAATTACAATCAAAACAACTCTTCAATAGGATCAATTTCTCACTGAAAATCTCAAACGCAACTTTAATATTTCTATAAACATCAAAGTTGGTAGCGTTGTCAAAACTTGAGCCAACTTTGGTATGTCCTTCAACATACAGTACATGTCTTTGAAACTCTCAAGACCTTTAGAGAACTTGCAATATTTGGGACTCACTAATCCCACCTGAGCATTTTGCGTAGACATCATTCCATGAAGGAATACATTACTGGGAATTAAAAATAACTCAAGTATCATGTCATGTTCTAGGTTGGATCAATTTAAATCTCTTGACATGAATAGCATTCAGGAATTTGTTTTTTTTTTTCAGAACAATTCAACATTTAAATTTCTTAGAAAGTACAAGTGTTTGAACAATTCTATAAATTTTATTCATCCAAAAAGTGATTTTCTTCTTGGGAGAAATGCACGAGAAGAAGCAAAGAAAAATATTTCTGATTTCTTGGCACTTTCAGCCGTATCAGAGCTGCAAGCAAAACACAAAAGTGCAAAACGAGTCAGTGTCGTCCGCTGGGAAATTTTGTCAGATAGTTTTTATTATCACGCCGCTACGTGGCCATAACGTTTCACAATGTTTCCACAATATATTGAAACGTTGTATCAGCATAAACTGGGATACGTAAAACTTAATTCCAGAGCAAAAAATTGAATTTTAAACTAACAATGACGCCATAATGAATCAACGTCAACTTTGAATCGGAGCACAGCAAGTACAGTTGGAATAGCAAGAATAATTCATGCTAATGAATAATTTCAGTCGTTAAAAGTACTTTTAGCGTTTCAAGAATTCATGCTGACACACGTAAATAATTTAGTGAATGTCCTGAATGGTATAAAGGTTGCATATTCTTCCAACTTGTTAAATATAGATCAATTTGAATTAATTGAACTGTATTCACGAGATACAATAATAACAGATAAGACTATTAGAATTAGGCAAAGAGTAATCCTGGTTTAGCTTGCATATAAAGTAGCGTCTTTGCTCTAACCTAGATTTCCTTTTTGGCACCGAGCGCAACACCCAGTAAAGTATCTAAACTAGTACTACCAAAATTGAAAGCAACATCAGTGCATATTTCTAATTCTCGCCAGCTAGTGTAGTTCTGATCCATTGCACCACATTGAAATTTGTCTAGGTCCCCACTTTAATCGTGATTTAACCTTATCTTCGTTTTTCACATGCTGACTAATCAGAATAACTTATTAACCTCTTAGCTCCATTCACCATCCATTTAATACGAATAAGACAAGAATTAGAAAAGGATTTAACATGACCTATAGGTTGACACAAAGTGGAACAGTTTCAAAAGAAGAGAAAATCTTATTTGCTCCCAGCACAGGTATTCAGGTTGGTTATTTGTACCTTTTAGGTATTGGACGTTGGGATAGCTTACCGGATGTTTGCTCCATATCCGCAAGAGAGAAAATTTCAGAAAACCTAATAACAACTTTCATGGCATCCTCTTGTTTTCGTGCTTCCTGTTTGCCCGCTGCCAATCCACACTAACTTACTAGAAAAAATAAATCACTTTATGTGGTTTATTAAAGATTATAAGTGTTATATTTCACCATTTGTTGAGAAATTTAACGATTTTTTCCTTCCTAAGGCCGAGAAAATGTTAAGTTTGCTTTTCTCAAAGAAGCGCTTCTACTTTGAGTGTATAGAGGAGGTAGAGAAGAGTTGCAATGATATTTAGAGCACTCGCGAGCAGAACAAAATTTATATATTCGACGCAAATCATTATAAATTACTCGCGAGTGCCACCACCGAGGCACTATAAACTTTATTTACGAGGCACGATATTCAAACACGTCGTGGATGCATTCGCAAGATTCGCGAGAATACCAGGAAACATTTATTTACGCCGCAGAAAGTGGGTATTACAAGCAAACAGATTGCATTGTTTTATTAGAATTACCATAAAAAGTCAATTCAAAATTCAATTTGTTTTCAAAATATTGACTTCTAGCGGTAAACTTGCGCATACACAAAATCAATAAATATGTTATTTGATCCAGATCGAGTTTCTAACTAATTTATCGTCAATACTTAATTATGCCTTATCTATCTATTTAATTCTAGATTTATTTAAAATCAATTTTGATAGCATCTTAATAGTGCTTTTTAAAATAATCCCAATAAATCTTTTCTTACTTTTTATGGTAACTCAATTTCTTGTTACTTTGCTACCAACGCGTTGATACCATATTTAGCTTTATGACAGGTTTCTCCTGTTAGAGAAACATCTAACAGGAGAAACCATTTATCACTTTTTCACTTTTACTCTGGTTCTTCAATTTCCAGCATCCAATCTAACCTATATGTGCCACCCTACACTTTTTTGCCATATTTTTATTCACATACGGCGTCAGTTTCGGATAGGTTACGGCTTGATGCCTTAATGGCAGTCCGAAAAAGTTAGATTAAATCTGCAGACGATGCGCCAAGATGCGCGGAATGAAGATTGCACAACGTGATAGTGACTTGGGACTAATACTTCGGAGAAGACAAATGGGAAAAGTCGTTTGTTATCAGAGCTACATAAGCCAACCAACTAAATCAAGCATATCATACCAATATAGTCATGATCAAAATATTTTGAATTTTTGTGTGCTTTAAAACACTTAAAATAAGAGATATTTAGATCGTTCTGATAGCTGGGTGTTATTAGTTTAGACAACCGAAGGATGCTAAGCTGAAGTACATTCTAAGCGGTAAGTGGCAGGAAGTGGTGGCGTGAGATGGGATGTGAGGGGTCTAAAGTGAAGGGATGAAAAATGAGTAGCCGACAAGCGGCTAGTGGGCGGATTGGGGCTGTCAGCTGTCACAATCGATCCTTTTAGCGCGCCCAGGACCACAGATACGTTTTACTAAGTAAACATGGCAATGTATAGCCTAATGATACAGTACACAAAAATGTCATTGATTCATTCATGGGATCTACAAACATAGCCGGGAATAGAGAAAATGTGATTTGTTCAAGATGACAGGCAGTAATTGACATTGATGATGATGTAACAAGTTTAAATTGCATTAATACGAGTTTAAAGTGAAATTTGGGACTCAACCACGACTCTAATTCTATAGCAACTATAGCATTAATTAAATAAGTTCGATTCGATTACAATTTGAAAGATTAACCAAAATAATATTCATTATGTTGAAAAACTGCACTACAACACTTACTTTTTGTCTTTGGGTAAAAACGTCTTCGGCATGCTGCCTTCTTTAGTATTCAAATATCAAGATATCAATATATTTTCAGTGGCAAGACTATGTCTGTGTATGTTTAGTAGTATTTATATCTGGTTCCTTTGTACTTCTCTAAGGTGTGTATTGTGTGACATACCGTAGCAAGAACAATGTTTTGCTAAATTTACGAAGCCATTGCAAGAAACCGGATGCAGGAAAGTACGGAAGTTCCCAAGAACTTTGCCGCACGGTATCTGCGCGGAAGAAGCCGAAATGATTTGCCACGTTTACATCCGTTGCTGGTTTTTATTGACTTCCGAAAATCCTCAAAGCTATCTTAAATCACACAAAATAAAAGGTAATCTACTTTAACTCAATGTTGTATTTAAAATTTCCTATTCTTAAATATCGTTCTCAATAACAATTCCTTATATTTTTGGTCTTTTATTAATTATATTAACGTTCTGATTGTTATTACCAACCAAAGTTTCTTCAACCTTATTTTCCTGGCACAAACTCACAAAAAAAGATAAAAACATTTTGGTAATTCGGTTAGGTTGGTTCATACAAAACAAATGTATAAAATATATAAAGCTGAAGAAAACACAGTAAACAAAAACAAGCGGAGAAATGGACACAAAAAGAAAATCAAATGATTGGATTTAACAGGAAACTTAATTTAGAAGATATGTTGTGTTTTGCAAAGTCATGAAATTCTACAACAAACAGTTTGTTCCCACACTGATCTAACGTTCAATCCTATCAAGTAGAATTGACACTTTATTAATTACAATAAAAAACTTTCTAGTTTGCTTTATCTTTGATTGTACAAAGTATTTTTTGATTTTGCTTTTTAGCGTTCTTTATTCCCACATATCTCGAATTGTTTTCTACTTCATCAGCATTTTGCAATTTTCTCTAAATTCTGCGCAATCACCAGAACTACATGTAAGGCTTGCAATTGAAACCTGTTCAAATACATCATCCAGGTCCTCAGCGGAAGGACGCAAGATTTGTGAGTAATCTCCGATGGCCATTACGTAACTGGAAATTGATTTTCACACTATTCGCAGCACTAAACTTACTTTCCCTTTACACATTTAATTGGAAAACATCGCAACAATGATAAAGCAATAAATTAATCTATCTTATCCGTTCCTTCCAATTGAGACAATCTTTAAAAAACGTCACATGCAATTTTTATTGTGATACTTTAACTGTACTTTTTTATTGTAAGCAAAGCATGAAATAGATGGCGGGTATATGCAACTAACCAAACAGATTTATCTTCAAGTCTCAAGAACAGCACTGTTCTTAGCTTGAGACACAGTTAATGAAATAAATCAAAGTTAAATCTATGTAAATAAAAATGAACTAGAAATAAAAGGCTGGAATATCCAGGAAAGTAAAGTTAAATTGTATTGGAAAAGAACGTGACGCTCTTGTGAAGTGAAATCTCTAAATAAATTGAGTCAATTTCACATGGTTTACATGCAGGACATGCTTTCAATATTGTTGTGAAAAGTGAAGCAATTTATCAAATTAATCCACAGAGAATATCAACATTTTAGTGACGAATTATTGTTTATGCCACTTTTATAAAAAGTAAAGCAAATATATTCTATTGAATTGTGACAAACAATACAAACTTAATTTGTTTGCAATATTTGCATGTTTTTCATTAGTTTATTTACACTTTGTGTATTTGTTTTCATGTCCATCAATTAATCAGCATTTTATGTTGATGCTTCAGTCAAATTAACATTTTTCCTCATTATCTGAATTGCCACCGCATTTTCAAATTTGTTGTATTGAGTAGCCATTAACACTATTTGCCACAATGCGGTTCACCAAGCATTTGATAACATCCAATGCCAATGCGGCAAGCTGCCCGCCATGCAAAGTGGAAAGAGGCGGAAAAGGTCGCCGCGTCGGTGTGGGGTGATTAATGTGCGGCGGTAACACATCGCGGCATGTTTCGGGTATGCGTGGATTCGATAACAATGTGGACGACACCCGGGTGGAAATAGGTGTCTAATGAGTTGTCTGAAAGTTTGTAATAGTTCTAAATCGACATTTAATTATACTCGGCTCTAGAGTAATTAAAATTCACGCTTGAAAATTAGTCAAGTATACACAAAAAGAAACTCTGCTTAGTCTGATTTATTGAGAATATTTAATAAGTTAACTAATGTAGGCGCGGCAAATGCAGTTGAATAATTAGCAACCACCACATGAACTATGTACAATGCACAATGATGAAAAGTAACAAAGATTTTTTTTTAATTTGATTAGGTTCCCTACGTTTTCCTACTTTCTACGTTTCTCTTCGTTAATTCTGAATGTCTACATTTTAAAACTTTCAACTCTGAAAGGCTGAAAACACTAATTACATCAAATTACAAGAGATTCGCAAACATCACCAACATTACCCTAACCTCTGGCTTGTTAGTCTACAAAGTATAGAAAACTCAACAAAATATAGTGAAAACTTATAAAATTAGCTAGTATATTAAATAACCAAATATAATTATTGTTTGTTGAGTTCTCAATTTTAGTTCGCAGTTTTGGATGAAAATAAAGTTGCTTTGAATGGAAAATTAGCGGAAATGTAAATAATGCATTTATTTACTCCAAGGCAACAGAGTTTCCCGGCGAAAGATTTTCCTTTGTAGGCATGCATTTTTTATCAAAGCAAAAGACAAAGGCACAGAGAGAAACACGGCGGAAATTCGTAAATATTTCAAGATTCTTGAAGGAATTGCTTTTAGTTCTTATCTACTTTATAATAGTTGCTCTCAAATTTATTTTCCTGCACTAATTTTAAAAAGATGTTCATCAATATTGAATGTAAAAAATATGAGAGATTTCAATAAAATTCAAACTGAAAACATGTCTGTTAAACTTGTAAAAGTTTCCAGCAAGGAAGCCAGTAAAAAAGTTGCTACACTGAAGAGTGTTGAACAACGCAGGCATTAAAGGCGTAGAAACAGGATATGGGGATAAGTTAAAGAGTTCTACATCAAATCCTACGAGTTGCTTACAACTGGCCTCAAACATCCCTCAAAAAAGTTGTAAAAGTTTATAAAGTTACTACAAACTTTGTTTCATCGTGTCTAATTTTATGTTTAATTTAATTTCCCATTTCTTTTTTTAGCTTTTGCATTTGCTTTTATTCTAGTGTTGACAGACCGGACAATTTTTTATTACTTGAATACATGGACAAATCTTGCGGAATGCGTTTATTCAGTAAATGTGGTAGACTTGTCCCATTTTGAATTCATGGTGTGTTTGGTCTAGCAAAATAGTTCAAGGAAACGAAGGGTTGTTTAGAATAAAAAGAAGTGACAAGCTAAACTATGCAACACACACAAAAGTATAACATAATCTGGTATATTGTAGAAAGTCCCAGATAGTCCCGGATAGTCGCGTGAAGAATGGGCGAGTTAATGCGGGTGGCATGAATCACTGTCTGAAAGCTCAGTGCAAACATTGTAACTGACTGATGGAAATTACCTGCGAGATCACAAGAGATGTTTGAAGGGGCTTCGGTTGCTGCGATTGTGAGAGAAGCTTGAAACTGTAAAGAAGAAAAAAAGAATTAATTAATTTAATGAAACACAGTAAATTTAATATTTGCTTTATGGACCTGCTTTAATTAAAAATATAAAATGTGGCAATTTGTTATGTTATAATTCAGTTGTTGAAAAATACCAAATCAACACAGTTACTTAACCAACAAATATTCAAAATATAGCTCCAAATTAGTATAAAATTGCTTAGAATTAATTTACTACTATTGTATATATTTGTATCCAACTCATACTCAATTAACAACATTCTTCCAATTTTATGACGCAAGTTGTAGTCGAGTTGGCTATAAGTGTCAATTTCTTTTGTTTTACCGCCTTAAACTCTCAGTAGCAGAGAGAAAAATGTGAGTAGTCTACGAACTATAGCCGAGTGCTAAAAGATTGCAGCAGAGAACGTTTCATGCTTCTCCCGCAATCGCAGCAATAGAATGCCAGTGCGTACGTAGTGGCCTAATTAATTTCATTAAGCTGAAATATTACGGAAATATAACACCCATATGTAGTTTCCTGCACTTGGACATTATTTTATAAACAATATTTTAGTGTCTAATCGTATTGTTAATTGGATTATTGTACGCAGTTAAAAACATTTGTAGCATGTTCCAGCAAGAAGCAGGATGTCGCTACTCCTTTTCACGTGTTTCTTAACGTGGAAATTAACTGCGAGAACGTGATGAATGTGCAGAGGTATACAATGCGAAAACTGTTTATATAGGGCAAGCACAGAGTTCTAATTCAAGAGTAAACAATTGTCACAGGTCTTAATTTAATATCTTGTCAAACATTCATTTATTTGCATTATTCACACTACTTTTAGTTATTTAACTTTCATTTTTGCTTTATTGGATGTTTTATGGGTCCAATTTGAGTGAAATTTAAAACTAAGCCGAAAATAATGACCTAGAAATAAAAGCTCAGTTGCTTTCCCAGCTGAAGCTTTTACTTTTATCGTCATTGTGATTTAAATGGAGAAAATCCATTTGGAATGGCGATGGTCTTACAGTTGGTTTTTTTTTTTTCAATTAAACCTCAACATTCGTCAATGAATAAAATAAAAATAAAGCTCAAAAGTTAAGAGTTGGTTTAGCAGTAGAAAGGAAACCCTCAGAAAGTTATTGTTATTTAAAAATTATTTTCTTTATTTATTGTTTTAAAATGTTAAGCAATTTAAAATTCTTAAAAATGACGAAAAAGAAAACAATGTATTATTTCATTTGAATTTAGATTAAAGTGTTTATTAATTTATTTCTTTGTACATATTGTAAATAGCAATAATCTTAACATAAAAATATCAATTTTTAATTATATGCAATTTGATTGCATTTGACCCTTCAATTTCTACCGCAATTTAAATTTTCACATGGAAATTGAAAATCAATACAATAAAACCTCAACTATCTCACATCTGCAATATCCACTACACTTTTTAGAGTTACCACTCCTAAAGCATAAAACTCAAATGCATAAAAAAAATTCCTATCTGGTGATTAGTTATACAACCAATGTCACAACCCCACACTAATTCAACGTCATTCCAGAGAGATAGCCAGCCAAACCGCTGAAATTACGGTGACTCTTCAACTTTGACTGCAATTGGTTTGCGTAATACGTGAAAAACAAACGCATGTGAAAAATGAGCGCGTTGCGAAATTAACGGCATGTTACTGAAATATTTATGCGAAGGGAAGAAGTAGAAAATGCCAGCAACCATCTGTTTGTGAATGTATTTTAATTTGTATTTATATTTAAATGACAGTTTGGGATGTTTGGAAATTGATATTTTATTGAGTGTACTACTTCAACATACTGTATATAAAAGTATTAGAGTAATCGGAAGCTTATGAAAATCAATTAGAACGCTGCTCTAAGTCAACGTTGATGTAAATATTATTAGAATTTTTTTCTGAGACGAAACAAAAAAAGAATGCAATCATATTGAACATATTATAATGGACTATTTTACAGGTGATAATGATAATATTTTAACACTTATTTTTACTTTCATTTGTTGGGAAAAACACTTTGTTTGTCGTAGAAAACAAATTCAACTCCAATCTAATGTGATTTACACCACTACGTTTTATTACACCCAACACATTCAATTTTTTAATAAAAAGAGTAGAGCTATACCCACAAGAATTTCATTTCAACATTCTCAACATATGTCAAAATAAAACGAAATTAGTGAACAGAATCAAACTTATCAACGTTGGTATATTTGCTTGACTAGATTGTAAAAATTTATCTTTGCGTTTTTTCCTTGACGAACAATCGCAATTTGTTGCCCGGGAAAATTTCCTGCGTTTCACCCATTTTGAGCCTGGAATAATATCCCATGCGAGGCACGTGCTCGACGCGTTTTTCCCGATTTTTCCGGACTCTGCGGACCGCTTCGCGAAAATCAAGTCGCTTTTTCGGCGAATAGTATGTCAGACACGTCGCCAACAACGTCAGCGTGATCTACGTTAAATAAATAACGTATGATAACAAACAGATGATACTCGATAGGCGATGTGTTTTTCTTATAGATAATACAAATATAATTTACCCTAACCTAATACTCTCTCAAAGAATAGTGAATAATTTGCTGAATTACACTTATTTGCAGATAATTGGAGCGCTAGGACTTTCTGCTGCAACGAAGACGGTTGCAACGCCTCACCACGTCGAGCTGAAACGACGGCTCTCCTGAACCTCCTGGGAGCAGTAATTGCACTCGTTACAGGAAGGATTATCTCCACTCTTGGAGAAGACAAAACACACTGAAATGCGTTAATAATCGGTAACGACTTTGTGGCAAACGCAAAAACACATTAAACCAGAACAATTAACACTTGATTTTCAAGCAATTAGTAGAAAAAAAAAAACACAGAATCCAAAAAAAGTTAATTCTAGATTGAAAAAAGCCAACAAAAGATCATCATAGATAATAAATATTACTAAACTAGTCTTCCCCATCATATTAGAATTTAAATGAACAGGAATATAAATTCTCAATAGATTGTAACATTTAGAAAGCAGCAGATTAGTCCTTCTTTGATTATGTTCTTGATCTACGAAAATTTTTCTCTGAAGAAATTCAAATGAAGAAGAAATCACGTATATTCTAAAATTCGTAATTCTAATTAATTAGCCAGAGATACACGACAAAAGTAACAACAAAGTAAAGCGAAACAAAGTTAAACATAAAATTGAATGCCTAGGACTCCCGATGTATCGCAGAATCGAATCATAGCAAATAGACTTACAATTAAAGGTAAAGTCAAGTATTAATTATTACTAGTGAATAATGACTAACGAGTAAAATAGTTATATTGAGACATTACTATCGTATTACTATTATACTAGCACTATATAATTAAAGTATAATTGCATAAACGATAGTTTCTCACTCAAATATGCCACCAGTTTCGATTCAATCACAAATAATTAAATAGCGTAGGAGTAGCGCTGTACTAATTAATCACACCATTGGTTAATGAATTTTACAATGGCCATTGATCTATAAACAAATTACACAGCAAATCAATACCGAATGGAATTCGATCAAAATTTTAGTGAAGAGTGTTTGAGAGACTGTTTAGTTTCTTTAATTATTTAAACTTTATCGACACACAAGAAGTGAATTACCTATCAACTATCAACTCCTAGCCACATGCAGCAATGTTAGTTGCCTAGCACCTCCAGCACAAATGTGCAGCCTCAATTTAAATAAATATATGTCACTTTCCGTTGAGCTGGGCAACTATGCATAGAACAGTGACACATGGAATTATAAACGAATTACATGCAAATGCAATTTACGGCTAAATACGGAGATGAAGCGGCATGTGTACAAGAAGTACAGAAATAAACGCTGATGCGGTATGATAATTTGCTCCCGAGATGAACGCGACAAGGCAATATGATACGATGACAAGCAAATTGCATGTAGAATTCACTCGTGCAGAGAAAAATGTGGAAAATATAAGAAACGGCGTTAATGGAGTATAGTAGTAGGGGAAGACTACATCTGTAGACAGAGATAATAAGATATCTGAAAGATGGAATTTATGTTTTATTGCAGTGTAAGAGAATAATTCATTTTCTGCAGAAGTAACTAAATACAATTGACAAAGTAAAAATTTGATGGGAATTTACTTATTCTACTCAAATAATACGAAACACTCTATTTCTAGCCACTGAAAAATTGTTAACTATCATATTTAAGCATAAACGCGTATATCACCCATTTATAAACAGTTTAACTACGATGAATATCTAGCAAGTAGGTTTTCTTAGGTACCTTAAATAAATCCTAGACTATATGGCACGTACGAAGCGCGACGATGCTTCATATTTGAACGCTTTATTATTAAATTAACACACATTAATACACTCTTCACACAAGTACCGACACTCATGTGCAACTAAATCGACACACACCAACTTTGAAATATGCGCCAAACAACTCAACACAACGACGCCACGCACACTATTTGTTAGTATAAGCAACAATATCTCCTAAATATGTCTTGTTACATTTATCTTTAAACTTTGAAAGAATCTATTAACTTGTTTAAACCTACACGTAATTATAATAATGTTAACTTTATGTTGACGAAATATAACTGTAATTAATGATGTTTACTATGATTTCATACTTGTAACAAAGCTTCAAATGTGATTAAAGTGAGTAATAGTATTACAAATGCTCTGTTTGTTGCGTTTTGAATTAATAATTTGGATACCGAGTGGAAATGTAGCGAGTCTATTTATATTAGTTACGCAACCAACAATTCACATTTCGGCAAGTCACATTCTAACCAAAGCTGACAGTACGAATATTCGAATAGGAATTAAATTACACCATTACAGATCTTCCTTTTGTGACCTCCAGCGGCATAATTCGGTAGAAAACGGATGAAATTTAACACTATTAGATATCATGTCAGCATTTATTAACAGCTAGAAATTATGATATCAACGTTTTAATAAATATAAATTCAGTCAAAACTGAAACGCTGGCTCACTTCAAACCCCTTAAAAAATAATTCGTTCAGCTCAAAAATAAAAAACATCACACACACGCTCTAATTTCACGCCTCAGCGTTTACGCTCGCTGTAAAAAGTTTTTCCTACCGCCCTGTCGCTTCCCTGCTTACTCTCGCTGGAATGAACCAAGAGCGCGTGCAACCCGCAGAAAATAAAGTGTGCATATTCCTGCACCGCAAGTGGCAAGCTATGTGGAGTGCCTGCCGCGCACATTGGTCGCGAATAAATAAACCTTGCTCAAATTAATATAATTTTTAACCAACTTTTCGGTGGCAACGATTTATCTGCACGCACTGCGTATATACTTCTACCACATTGCATATTGAATCCAAAGATAAAAATATGCTAGAAATCATATAATGTCTCTGCGTTTCACAGGAAATTATTTTAGCAAGTAACTGAATAGTGTATAATTAAATAAGTTTTATAAGTCAACAAAGCGTAATTCAATTACGAAAATTCCTTTGTCTTTTGTTGAATTAGAAACTAAGCATATCACACGACCATAGACCATGGAGAGTAAACCACGTAAAGTTGAACAAAGCGTGAATTTTATGGACAGGCAACGCAGTTTAGTACATTAATATTTAATTTCGCGTTTATCTTCGGTGCTTGGGCGTCAAATACTGCTCGTTCGAATAAATCACCCGTACGTATAAAGGTGTGGCAGGCAACTCAACAAGCGCCAAACAATTGATGGTGCCAATTTGAAATTTCAAATAAAAAAGAAGACAATATGAAAGGAATTGTTTAGTGTAATATTGAGAGCGGTTAGTTTTAGAATCTGTACGCTTTGCTGTTGGTCTTTGATATCACAGAGCTTGCGGATTCTTGAACTCACTGTTTTTATCTACACCTCTACTTAATATTTATTTATTCCTTGCAACAAAATGCTTGATGGGTTTAGTACCAGAAAAGTTTTACACCTCCGTTTACGACACGCAATGTTTGTCCCTAATATGCGCTCGTCACAATTCTTCTCACTTTCTATGCATGCTTCTTCTACTTTTACTTGACTATTTTTCACTATCTATCATTTGTTTCCACTTCTGGTACAAACGGTGATAAAATTATATGCTGATACTTTTTCTCTCTCAGCGTATAGTGTGGGTTTGTATATTGATGAACGTCATTTTGACGACATGCACAAACATTTTGATGCAATTTAATGTTTTCCAGCATAAAAAAACACAAAACAAAATAATATACATTATCATAAAATTGTTTCTTGTAATTTTGCTTGATACCTATTTGAAAATGTATTAATTTAATACAATTGTTTAAGTTTGAATTACTTATACGAACGCTCTCTGCTGTGTCGTTAGTTGAGAGCCCTCAGCCTCTTGTAAAGTGAGCATGAGTTACTTGGTCTTTAGTAAACACGTCTAATAATTGTAAATTCTTAAATCAATTAAAGGTTTCAAGTGTTTAGTATCATTGAAATCCTAGAATTCCACTCGATTACCTCATCAATAGTAATTACTTTTGTGTACTTTTGTTGCCTAAACAAAATAATTGTCTGCACGTGCGTTAATATCAACCTCCGGAAAACCTCCTTTTATTCTACGCAAACAATAAAGAACGATCATTGTAAGAGTTAAAATGTTGAAAAGGTTTGAGGGACGTCGAACATTCCGGCATCAACACGCTGCTGCATTGTTGACTAACGACATCTGGATAGTGAGTAAAGTTGGGCAGCCAACTTTGCACAAGAGCATTTACGCATACAACCTGAGTTCTGGTGGTGGCATCAAAGCTTATATCAAAAGCTCAATTTAAACAAATTGCAATTTTCTCTAAGAGAGGATTGAATAACGTAACGAGTATATTTTAAAGCAACAATAAAAATATGCCATAAATTACTTTTTTGAAATAAATTGCGAGTCTATGAATAATTTGGTTAATAATTTTCATTATTAGGTATAAATAATATTAGACTCTTTGTAAGCACCACATCAAGAACACAATTGATTTTCATTATACAACAATGCTTGCTCTCATCATAATTCCCAAACATTGTACAAGAACTTTTCCAGAAAATTTCTTTCCATAAACATGATTTTCTTCTTGCATATCATAGAATTCTATCTTGGAGTGTCTATGGTGCCCCCAATACTTGATGACTTTTACTGATCTGCACTACGTTCATCTCTATGCGAAGAACCATCCAGCTAGATGGAACACGACAGATTTAGTATTCTCCTCGACGTCGATATTTTTATTCCTTTCCGCCTTTACGTGTGCAAGAAGACTGCACGTGTTTGCTGATGTCTTGTTTCACTTTCTCACGCATGGACGACACTAGCAGGCAACTTTTATCGCTGCATGCTCTGAGAAAGTTTGAAATTTGCTTCGGAAATTCATTCAAGAAGAGATAAATGAAACTATCTTTAGTAATATCAAGTGACATCAATTTTATGTTGTGTAATATTTCTGACTTAAATTTATTTTAATAAAATTACGTCAACTGTTTTCCGTTATTTAAAAAAATAGTTTTATCGAGTTTTTAACGGGAATGTGAAGTAACTTCAAGGGAAAATTCTATAGATAGTTGGTGTGCCTGCTAACTGGTGTTTTCCACGCTTCTTCAATTTTCAAAGTTTCCCAAGTTTCAGATCGTAGTGTTAAAATGTTCTGACAGCAACATATGTTTAAATTTCAATTAGGATAATCTACAAAACATGCCACACAAAACACCAAAATAATAGAACGAGGAGCACTAACGTCCCTGACGTAAGTAAGAAATGTGAAAGAGCGTTAAATTAAGGTGTTGTAGTAAGAGTTTAGTAATGTGACTGATAAAACCAAATTTAGTCAAATATGAAGTTCTTTAGAAACCTGAATAAATATTAGTAAGATTATATCTGTTACACATTTTAGGGCAACAATAGACTCGTAAACTTTTAGTGGCACGTAGATCTCTGTGAAGCAAGATGTTACATGGAAACTGGGGATGTATCGTATCTTAACTTCGACACGCTCACATTATTCGGCAACATGCCGAAAACGTTTTAACAAGTGATTAAAAGTAAGTGTTATAGTGAAATTTTATCAATATAATAATTGTAAAGAGTAAATATTCTAGAAAATGTATAGAACGTTGGTTTAATAAATTAAAGTATTAGAAAATGTAATAAAACTGAGTGAATATAAAGTTTGAATAAGAAACAAATAAATTTATAAATTGATTGTGCCAAATACAATCAATTTGTAGGTTTTAATTAACATTCATGTACTTAGTTATTATAATTTTGAATTTGCCATCACTACGTGGTGTATTTATCAATAAAAAGTGAAAGTTAAAAAATGCAGTTCTAATAAATATTGTTTTAATAACACATTATAATAAACTTTTGTGACACTTTGATACTTTTTCTATCTCCTTGTCTCTCGTAAATCGACTATAATTATGTAAATTTAGTAATAATGAGTAATATTTCGTATTATGTATTCTCCTATTAACGAATTTGGCGAGTTGTGCAAATTTTCCGAGACGCCTCAAGGTGTTATTAAGAAGCGCAAGCAAAGCGCTTTTCTCCATACACCGTTCTCTTTTCTCTCTTAGATTTTAGAAAACAGATTTCTGACAATACTTACATTTTACACCTCTTCTTACACCGGCAAGACACGTGTTATGTTCATATTTCTGTACAAAAAGCATGGAGCAATGGCCTATGATCGCGAGAATTTATTTCTATTTGTCAAATTAATCATATTAGTTAGACACACGAAGATTGGTGTAAATTTTATCAAGTTTTAATCTAAACAGAAATGAATTATTAATCTCTATATAAAGAAGTATAAATAATTTGTTTGTTAGTTATTTGTTTCAAAATTATTTTCAAAGATGAAACAATTTTTTCAGGATATGTTTCTTGATTGTTAATAAAAAAAAAATTTATTTTATTTTAGTTGGTAGTCTAGTTATTTGTATGTTTTCTGAAATACATTGAGTTGGTAAGATAGAAAATTTGAAATTTAAACGCTTTTCAAGCAACAGGATAGTCAACTTTGCTATTGTCGATTTGTAATATTAAATTTTCTTTCGCACTTCTAAAAAGTTCTGGTTCGAATCATTTACCTATGTCAATGTTGAATCAAGCAAACAAGATGCACACAAATCCGCAATGCAAGAAAATTTCCAAGCAACTCTGAATTGCGTATCTTTCATTCATTCAAACGGTTGATTCAAATACACAAAATAAATTTATGGGATTTTTTTTTTATACTAAAAGAAAACATCTGAATATTTGAGACTTTCTATGTGACATTATTTTTACTGTTTTATTAAAGTTGCTAAATTTGCGAAATAAGACATTTCATTATCATCTCTTGACGTCTCAATATTATTAAGAAATTTACGCTGTCTATGAACATTCATCAAATTGCTTGAAAACCTTAATGATATCAACCAATTTATGTCATTGTAAGTTACTGGGTGGCAGCATCTCCAAACAATGCGGCTATTAAATGTTAATTAAGCGTGTTTTGTGTTGGGCGACGAGAGGGCAACAGACCAACATGACACAATGCAAAATTACAGAAAGACACAATGAAATAGGACTTTAAACGAAAGCCGAGCACCGAGCACAGCCAATAGTATTATGAGACAATTTAGAATGATTAATCGTAACTTTAGAGAATGGACTCCACCGTGTGCTGTCAGAATTTTAACAGCAAGGTATTTCATGACAGTTTTTTAGCCCAATTTTTGAGCTATTTCTAATTGTCTCGTAAGCAATAAGTTAATATATTAATAGAAAGATTTATTACCTATATTATGCTACTTGCATTATTTTCTTAGTCCTAATAGTTTTGTTATTGTGGAAATCTTTCTAAGAAAAAAAAACGCAACGGTCTGAACGAGTATCCAAACTGAATATAATAATCAGTAGAACGGAGCCGTGATCGGGATAAGTAAAGATACCAATGACAACTCGTTTGATGTGATGAGTACTAACCTGATACGATGAGCCCCGTTCCACGATGAGTGAATAGCGTTGGTCTAGACGATCCATGAAGCACCAAATGTTTCTCACTTTATTTATATAAATGCGGTTCCTCTCGATTTATAATTGACGGTGTTACTTAGATCAAGTCTTCTAGGAGAGGCTCAACACAATTCGAGTCGTTGTGGAGCAACCCGGAATTTATGAACGATCGCGCCGTACTATAACGAAGTCCACGATATATTCTATTTTACTAAACAATTGCATAATTTTTATTTACTCGATCCGCATTTTTAGCACTAAACTCGGACGCCGAGTACCAAAACTAGCAACTTGAGAGATATAAACAAAAACAATTGCAAACTTGCTTTAACATGTAAAAGTGTCACGACCGCCTTTTAGTGACTACCCGGAAAAGGTTATAACGCGGCTTCTCTGGAGCGTCACTTTAGATCTGAAACCTAAATCCATGATTCATATTAGAGACGGCAAGATAGCACTTTGATTAAGTCTTGTTCAATGTGACATGAGCGAAATTCGTAAACCCAGAAGCGGAATACGAAAACTTGCAAGTTACAATTTAAATGAAAAAAAAAAGAGTTTGTATCAAAAATAGTGATTAACAATAATGAAATATCTCTTTTCTTTTATACATCTACACAATAGTCATAAATTAACAATTTTGATGAAATATTCTAAGCCACGAGCTAGAAAAAACGCATGCGAAATACGAATCGTGTAGCAAAGTAAAGACAAAAACAAACAAAAAACATCAATACTGATAGCGCAGCGCAGGTCGGTCGCCGTTTCGATAGGTGCTTGAAGTAAACAACTTACTTCCACACTCAACTCAACGAACATACAATTTGATAGTGCAGATGAAAATAATGCAAACCATACAATGCAATAGGAAATTCTTACGATTTTACTTACTTTCTGAAGAACTCCATACACTTTTGTTCGAGAAAAACGTGATGACTCCTGCACCTTGTCTTTATGATCTAGATTTTTCGTCTATCGTTATTGCTTTACCGGTATAATTAGTTATTATTTGCACAAGCGAAAAGCGCTATGCGTGCTAAGACGACCCGAAAGCGACTGTTCAGTAATATGAAATATATCGTGCTTGCAGGTGGGAGTCTTGCATAAAGAAGCACTCAAGGTTGAATTGAATACGTTGTCGTTAACAAAGTCAGAACGTAATTTCATAAATGTAAACTATAATATTATTATTTGCGAATATATCTTCTTTATCTTGTCAATATTCGGGTTTTTCTACCTTTGCCTAACATATTTGATTAACATAAATTTAGAGATAAATCCTATTCGTAAAGAAATTGAGTTTCAATACTTTTAAAGAGTTTGTCAAAATGTTAAGTATTTAGTACGAGAATTCGAGTTTAGATTCAAGTGTAGATTTGAACGTTTTTCTGAAATGTTTGCAATTTCCTCACTTTCGGCATTTTCAAGTATTTTCATCTGAATAAATTGAATTAGATTTGCTCAAATTGACGTGAAGAGTGAAGAACAGAAATCAACAGAAGCAAAAAGTAATAAAATTGAAATTTTCCAGAAAAAATATAAAGGTATTAAATAAGAAACCAATTATATAAACCACTTACTGCTTCAAGTTAAAATTAACTCATCGCAATCTCTATTTAATTTTGTAAATTTCTCTCAATTTATTTAAATTGCTCTAATTTATTTCAACCATCAAGCAAATTAACATTTCCATCATTCCATGTTTCTATTCTTGATTGTCTTTAGACCACTTCAATTTTACTTTAGATATCTTTCCTTGATAATGCCTTTCTTTATTCTTATCCTAACTCTAGTATATGAGTAATTCCAATTTAAAACAGAAATCTTTCTTGTTTTTTTTATTTGTTGCTATTTATCCTCATACAATCAAAAGCAAAGAAGAGAAATGAATGTAATATGGTTGAGTAAGAACAAGGTTCAATCCTAAGTCCTCGAAATGAAATTGCTGTTAATAATATCTATAATTGTTTTTTTTTTAAGTATTTTATATTTTTGTTGGGTATTCTAACACAAATGTGTTTAAAAGTTTTTCAACATAAAGAGAAGATTTGAACCAAATGAAATAAAGATATTCCCAGGTAAAAAAAGTAAACATTAGAGTAGACAGTATAAAGGAGTGATTTACGTGTTTGTTCATCTTGTCCAATACTAAAGACTTCAGTGTTTGGCTGAAAAACTGTCATAAAACGAAGAAAACTTCTGGCTCCACATTATCCTGTCAAGATCATAAATACAATTCTAAATTTGCAGTTTTTTAGTGTGCTACTAACCGTTTATTTGTCTTGCCTTCTTCTTGAAAGTAAAGAGTTAAAATATTTAAGGATATTCATAAAGCTTCTTTTTCATCTAACCGCTGATATAATCTGCCAATGCGGATAGACGCTGACTAAACTAAATTACAGTTTCACTTGGCTGCGCATTCCTTCAGTGGCGGCAATTCTGATTCATACAAGAGGTCACTTCGAGCTAGAAAGAAGAAAGCAAAGTAGTGATGAAAATTTTATTACTTAAGTAGATTCATGAGATTAACAATTGACGTGGAATTAGTTTGATTCAAATTAAGCAAACCAATATTACGATTTTGAGAACCAATCATAAAGAAGTGTAATTGAAAAACATGTATTTCTACCATCATTATTCGAATTATTATTTTCAATCCTTTTCTGGTGGAATGCACTGTATAATGAATAATATTTAATGCATGAATGCAAGTGGTTGCGAAGCAAACCCAAGTCGTAGGACCTCTTCATGCTTACCCGACTTATCTCCTCTGCTCTGCGAAGCTTGTCAGCTCAGTTGCATTCCTGTCGAATCCTTTTAGCCTTCGCATACTTCGACGTCCTCGTTGCTCCTGTTACATTTGCATCAGCCGCCGGTGTAGTCATAGCCAAGTTGCGAGTGTCGCAGCAATTTTGGCATTCAAGATACGTTTACGTCAGCGTTCAACTTTCGGTGGCCGCACGGCGCATCCTGGCAATTTCACGCACAAGTATGCCAATTATGCCCAGATAACTGAAAGTATGAAAAGACCTGCTGGAGAGATAAAAATTGTAAAGCTTGAAATGCGCCGACCTTTTTGATTAGCCTAGAATTAAAACTACAACAGTAAGATAAGTTTGCTGTGTTTACTTTAAAACATTAACGATTTCAATTAGATTTGGTTGTTTGATTAAAGAGTTTAGATACGAAAAGTGAATAAATACAGTTGAAATTACTGTTAATTATTAGGGTTTAACGAGTTTGGAGTCTTTTTGTCTAATTGTGCTGTAAAATTACATTTTTCTATATTAATCTGTGATTTTTCTTTAATATCATAAACTTTTTTCAGTCTTTTGACATAGATTTAGTCTTGACTCTGGTCTTGACAGGAATTTGAATATAAATTAATGATTAGATTTTACGAAACTAACTTTATGTAGATTAAGCATTAGTTTATTTTTGTAATCATGATTAAGAAACCGCCGGGTTTTTTGAGATGTTAAGTTGGGAGCAAATTGATTTCAGATGTTTATGACGTCAGCATGCACATCGCTCGTAAAGTATAGACAAATTATGCTAAATTATGCTCATGTGTGATTGTAATAGCCGTCATCATCATTATCCTAGACTCGTGTGAAGCAGACTGAATTTTATTTTTATCATGTTTTACACTTAAAGATGTCAATCTTTATAGCTTTCAGGGAATTGATCAAACCCACAAAAAATAGTACGTAAAAAATATTTGTTAGAAATAACACTAAATTGGGCCAGAATTGAAAAATTTGCGGAAGCCGGTTATTCGACTCTAGAGTCTGAAACATCAAAGAGTACTTTTGTGCAGTATCCTTTAAAGTAAGTAATATACTTTATAGTATTACGTTTTGAAGGCAGTGTTTTGGAATGATTTTCGAAATTAAATTAATAAATAGATCGCTCCTATGAGCACACTGAAAACACTTGAACTTGAATGTAATTAACAGTCTTGCGCAAACAATTAATTCGCCCATTGTGCTACTAACAAGCTAACAAGATGGTATCATCGTAAGTGAAGCCAACTCGCAATCATCACGCACCCCCTCATACTCACTTAGTGCCACGTGAATTAAAATAGCAAGAGCAGACGCTGAAGCAGTAAACTTTGCAAATCTAATTTAAGTTTCCATCGCATTTCTCTGCACTCATCTTTCCGACATTGTTTCAATAAATTCACGTTTTCCAATCATCTGAGCGTAGATAGATTGAATGATGCTTTAAGAAAAATATTCTTGTAATTCTAAAGAATCAAGAAAAACGATCCAGTTTTAAACTTTAGTTCTTGTGGTCTAGTTTTGTTTAATGGTAAAGAACTATAATGCGTTTTAACGTGACCACTGGGAATAATTGTACTTTTGCGTTTTGTGCCAGCCTTACTCCATTGTACTCAACGTCAGCAATTTTCTTTTATTAGTCCTGTGGACAACAGTGCATTTTGCGAGAAAACTGAGCTAACAGAGTTAACGATGCGCATGAAACTCATTCCACTGATATCTAATCTATACGCAAAGAAACTTCTCCTCCTGTTTTCCTTCTGGTAGGTATATAAATAGTAATATTGCCTCAGAGTTCATGTTTCTCATCATCTTGAATTCAATTTTAGGCAGGTTTTTATGACTCCTATCAAAGTTTGGATAGTATTGGTAGTGACAAAGATAGAAATGGTAACTAAGGTAAAAACTGAGACAACGATGAAAACGCAAACACGTCTACAGCGCCTCCGCCAGCGTCGAGCAAACATTTGCGCACTCACTGGGCAAACAAATCGTGGCCGAACGCAATTCACTTTATGCCATTTTTAAAACTTCTTTTACGTGCCCAAAGAATTCGATTAGCTTTTATTGACGTCTTGAAGATGGTTTTTACAGCGTATGATATTGAGGTATTGAACGCAATTGAACGTGTTGAGTGTCAAACGCATCGTTCAGTGCGCAAATACCACAATTTGCGACAAGTAGCACTTTAACTCCCATTGTAATGGTAACTGCTTGTTAAAAATTTAAACAAAGTTAAGGTATTTAAGGTATCAGACAAAACACACCATTTTTAATTCATGCTAAAAATTGTTACGTTTTTATCCATCCATCTCTTCAATAAAATAGAATTTCCTCAGAGTTAGTAGTGCTTTAAATGTTTTTAGACAATACCCTACAGAGATGATAGATCCAGCTCTGAAACGATCCAGATTTAATCAACTTAACGACAACAATTAAGCCAGCTGAAGCGTGTAAATATTGATTTCGTGTTCAGTTGCTGCACGCATCCACCGATTGGTCTCAGTACTATTTGTTACCCACAAATCCATAACATTCGCCTGCTTGTAACTTTTATTGCCGGTATCCTAGCCGATAAGTAATCGATCAATTAAACAATAAACTCAAACTAATAAGCTTTATTTTATTGGATAAGCAGGTTTATTTTCAGTAGACTCAAGATTTCAATTTGATTATCTATGTTTTCCAACGTTTCACCTGATACGGCTTGTGAAGTAAAGTTTTATTGTAATTTTGGGCATGGCAGAAATATTGGTGTTTTAAATCTGTTTAATGAGCATGGTTTTGTTCGTTTCTGATGGGAAAGTATTAAGAGCATTAAAATTTAAAGCAATCGCACCTGAAAATGTTCATGTTTAATTGTGCAATGCGGCATTTATTGCAGAGAGGAAAAAAAATTTCAAAGCTTAGGATTAAACAAATAAACGGATAACATTTGCATGAAACATGAATTATATATTATTTGTTTCATCTTTGTTACTTTTTTTCTGCTGACGGTATTGAGCAAGGAAATAAATGAAAACATCAAAAATTAACTTCAATATAACACAATCGAATTGAGAGTAATCTAAAAATTATATATATATATATATATATATATCTGTATATCAATATGTATATCCACTTTAATGATAAAAACCAAGTTAGAAATTCAATTTCGCGCATGTGCAGCGTAACCGTTTGATCAAACGCATCCTGTAAACCAGGAGTTGGTGTGCATTTGTTGCTTGTTTAAAGTAATGTATTGTGTTAACATGCTTTGACGTGAATTGCTGCTTATTGAATAATGAATTACTGGTTCTAATGGCATATGGTGAGGTATGGATTTTTTTATTGAGAAGAGTAACCTGCGATTGATGTTGCTTGCTCTGAGGGAGATTCTCGACTGTGCTCAAATTTCCAGGATTCGTAGCCATTAGACCTCGGTGTCTT
>JAODIE010021440.1:0-37577 GCA_027575565.1 Diploeciton nevermanni
AGAGATACTCTTTAAATTATCACAAGCCAGAGTCAATTAGCAGCGGAGAAAATGAGAAAAGACGCGGAAATCTGACAGGAGCACGTGGTTGTGACGTCAGCCGCATACTAAGCTCCGCCCCTTTGGACATATACCCCCTAATTTTGACATTTTTTCGAATTTTGAATCAAACTTGGCAGCATACTTTAAAGAAGAAAACATAGAGAAACTCTTTAAATTATCACAAGCCAGAGTCAATTAGCAGCGGAGAAAATGAGAAAAGACGCGGAAATCTGACAGGAGCAGGTGGTTATGACGTCAGCCGCATAATAGGCTCCGCCCCTTTGGACATATACCTCCTAATTTTGAAATTTCTTCGAATTTTGAATCAAACTTGGCAGCATACTTTAAAGATGAAAACCACGTGGAACCACGTACTCCTGTCAGATGAGTACGTGGTTGTGACGATAACTGGGGGCCATTTTTTTGATTTTTTAAAAAATTTGAGCAATACTCATAGCGTTCTTTATAGAACAAATTTGAGCTAATAATATTAATTATGTTTCTTATGTTAATTATATTTTTTGCTATACTTTATTATAATAAATTTTCTTGTGTTTATGTTATTTGTGCACTTTTAGCAATTATTTCAATCGCGTCATGGCACAATACCAATAATGCGTTTCATTCGTTTCAATTAATTTTTATGCTGGTGATTAGATGTCATTAGCAACAAGCCGGCGCATTTTTGCTGCCTTTTTCTGCACCATTCCTCGCGACGTGATGTAACACAATGAAAGTGTGCGCAACGGCGTAAATAAACCGTGTGCTAGTCGATTGGCGGCGATATTACGAACGCTACAAATTATTTTTTTTTTCCATTTTATGCGCTACTTTAATTGCACAAAGTAGTCCGCACACGCGGGTTGGAAAACCAAAGAGGTTATAAATCGAGAAACATAAAAACGAATAAAAATTGTTTGTTGCTGTGATAAGTCAAACATAGAAAATTATCACCGCATCTACCATTGTTACACCGGAGAGAGTAGAGTCGTGGGGCAGGCTCGATTAGACAATAGTTTTCTTTCGGTTGGAAGTACGGAGATAAGTCACAGAAAGAATTGTTACGACTGAACATAATCGTTACTATGGTGGAAATAAAAAGCGAACGCTACATCTTATTCGTTTACATTAAGATTTTTTCTGTTATTACACCAATTACCGTGCGCATACTAAACATTAGCAATTGTTCATCGTAACGTACATGATGTTTACTTTCCAAGAAAGCAATACTTTTAAATTCGAAGATATATCGTATATTCAAACATGTTCAAAGTTTAATAGTTCATATATATTTCTGCGTTTATCGAAAAGATTGAGAGCTTTGAAGGAAGGAAACAACGAAATAAAGAAACGAAATTCTGTAGTCGCCGCAAGTTACGTGTGAGTTCCAATGCAATGACAATGAGAAAATCACCTTGACTCTTTACGACTCCTGCAGTTTCTTGCGTTCCAAAAAAAAAAAGCACGTACGCGTTAACGTGAGTGGTGTGCACATTATAGGATAAATAATGTGACAAAACCATTGTAAATAAGAATGAACGACCGGAATTCACGCGTACTTTATTTTCAGGTGTGAGCATATAGCAGTAACGAATTGCACCAACAATGCCAAGGGCAATGAAGCAGGAACATTGAACAAGTGCACGTTATTTGTACCCAGTTTGTACTTGACTTCAGCCAGTACAGAAAGCCAAATATGATAAATTGCACGTTTCCCTGTTATTAACCGGATGTAAACAAAACAGTAACAAGACTTAAATCAGCAAAAATACAATTTCCTCCGAACCAGAATACGAGTAATTATATTTTACGAAGAAATTGCAAAGCTTTCCTGACAAAAAAACAATATAAACACCAAAACCACATCTCGGAGTCATCATCGCCACATAACTAAACAAATAAACACACACGCCATTAAAAAGAGTATAAATCTCTCCATCATAAAACAATCGACTATCAAATATCAACAACATTCAACCAAAACAAGGAGTACTTGTGAATCATTCAAGATTACATCTAGTCTTCGAGATGTATCACATCATCAACATTATTATATTCATCATCATCTTCAATTGACAATCGCTAGTCATCGTGTGTGCATCTCGGATTTTATTCGGTCTTTGGGTCAGGGTTAACTAAATCGGCTTCGATATTGGTCTGAGGTCGTTGGATTGACTTCCATATTTCATCATCATCGACAGTTTTAATCTCTAGAAACGTGTGGATGGTGATGTCGAAGTATAGAGAATACGCCTTTTACGTGTTATTGTTTTCCGTTGTTGTAAAGGCATTAATTGGTATTAATTGTTAATAAGTGGTTAATTGTTGGTTGTAACCTGTTAGAAACAAATAGGTAATTAATGCTATTAGGATTATTAAGTGGTTATGATCAAATCTAAATCTCTGCAGTTTTGTGATATGTTAATAAATTTGATATGTAATAAAGTTCATAAATATTTACTATAAATATTAACATTTAGTAATATTAAATAGAAATCAAAATTAAAATTTCTGATGTAGAAGACGGTAGTATTCTACTCAATATTCAGTTAAGTAAATAGCTAAATTATTAATTAATAATTCTATTTCTGATTATGCAACTTCCTTAGTTTCCAATTTACGTTGATAATGTTTTATTTATATACAATACGTCTACTTCCTTTCTATATTTAATACAATTTATATTACTTACTATTTTAGTTTCATTTTGTTTAGCAATTCTAATTATTCTAAGCTATAAGATAGTGTTGAACCGCACGCAGTGAAGAACTAATTACAATTGGTCATAAGAAAATTATGAGAATTGATCGTGTTAGGTAAGAGGAAGCAAATCACTATGAAAATTTAGTCTATCGTGAATTACGTGGCTAGTTCCTCAGCTTGAGAAAATTGCGTTCAAATGAAAGACATGAAAATAGCATGTAAATACGATAGCTAAACTATGATTGTTTATGATATTAATTAACTTACTATATTTCATTATGGCATGCGTAGTGTAATTACAAAATTATTACATTAGTGGGAAGTTAAACTGTTAATTGAATAGTAAATCAAATTTTTTCAGTTAATTTTTAATGATTATTTCTTGACTTTGGGAAAAAATATTTACATCAAGTTGTTATGATTGTTTAGATTTAAATCACTGTTTGTTGCTACAATTCGTAACTTTCATTGCCATTTCAAGACATTTCAAGACGAAACAATCGCGTTTCAAGTTTTATTACAAGCGACTGGTAATTGTTTCCAAACTATCGCAACGCTCGTACAAAAGAATAGCTAGAGTATATTTCATGCAAGATGAACAATGAGTGCATCTTGATAGTACAGACACTTAGATACTGATGCATATTACTATTTATTTTGACCTAATAGACCAAAGACTGTCAGAAAACAATTAATATTAGACTAAGTCATTTGTACATGTATGATTTTTTACTTAAAAAGTATTTTACTAAATTGCAAAATACATACTTGTTGAGGTTGCTTCAGTTTCCACTCAGTTTTATTCGTAATCGCTCCATTTTCGATTTTAATTTCTGGTCGAACAAGGCGCGAATTTATTCACAATGCCATATACTAATGACTTGTACTCTGAATCATATTCGTAAAGGATGAGACTTTTACATTCAAAATGCGATTACACATGCGCTACTGCTGTCTTTCAAAAGACTAGTAAACTGATAAATATGAGAAAAGAGGCTAATCTGATATTTTTATTGCTTGTTCTACATTCACTTTGATCATCTATCAACATGTTATATGTGCGTACTTTATAAATTGCAATTTTTATATGTTACGATGTTTAAAATAATGCAAGCAACCGACTACTGCAAGCACCATTACTTATTAATAAATTTGATATTTCTTTGAGATATAAAATATTTCTATTCATTATTTGTTTGAAGTAAAGATACATTTTTCATTCAATATATACTATTAATCTCGTCCAAAACAATATTTTAAGTAAAAGTTAGTTTATTAATTATCATCTATATCATATTTATTTTCTATTAATTTTAAATTATTATTTTTATTTGCATACTCGAAAAGCGTACTGCAGTCATGTCAGATACCTACACTGTACTTGACCTCTATTCCATTATAGTGCACCAGCTACCAGGGTTATTAGCAGTTATTGCGATTGAATTCTGTGAGAGTATATATTATATTGAATATACCTCTAACAGGACTTAAACTTGTGTCCGCAGGATATAAACCTCGCTGAGAGTGTTTTTAAGCTTCCCAAAAAGCAAACAAATGAAAAGAACAACTAGTCAATAAACAATATTGAAATCCAATATTCGATGCCATTCGATGTGAGGTGATTAATGATTAACAAGGCAAATAAATTTGTCTGTCGATTGACACATTGTTTTCCAAATGATGACTGTGCAAACAAATTGATATTCGATTGTTAAGCATGTGATTGACAATGGTAAACATGTTTTAATTCCAAAATAATACGAAAAATATTAGTTTCAACTGGAATGAGCAAATTCAAGCATATCAAATTATAATTAAACGATTTAAGTAGAACCATTAAAAATATATCAACGATGGCCCTTGATGCAATCATTACTGACACTATGATAACACACATTGTGTGTTGTGTTATTAATCTGGTGGTCGCAGGCGCGATAGTATTTATTTTCGAGTTTGGGGTTATGGTCAATGACATCATAATGTCAGGGTTAGAACGACAAGCAAAGTAAAATGTTAGACAAATTGTCGGCTTCTTTCAATAAAGAAATCTACTATTTCTAATTGGAGGAATGGTCTTGGCGCAATTAACAATTATTTATTCAATTATTGCAATCGGAGAGAATAAAAAAAGCAAAATGGAAGCAAAATAACTCATAACTGTAACAATTCAAAGGTGTGCAACATTTAAATTAAGTATTTTGTTACGAAATTTTACAGTTTGGCAATTAATTTAATTAATTACTTGCAAAAAGTGTAACTTTATTTATATTACAGTGGAAAAACCTAACCTAACCTAACCTAACCTAGATTAAGAGTAAATTTTTCATCTGTCAACCATCAGAGAAATATATCATCTTGATATATATCATCATTGAATTATACTCTTAGTAGCTCTTAATCAATATTTTCATTTGCAAGGGTTCATCTTCGTGGCATGGGTCAGGTCACTCGACTTGAACTGGACACTTGATTACTATTCATATCGCGTTAGTTCGAGCAGGTGACATTTTCACGCGGTCGTCTTCTGGTCAAGCAGTGAGGCGATAAGGTCACGGCCACACGCAAACCCACGAAAAGTTACAATTGAAAGAAAAAATATTGCTCGCGATGCCTTACGAAGAGCAGTGCACGTGCAGAAATTAAAGTCTTTAAATCAGACGAGAAGCAAGTATAGTGTTGGGTGCCATTGAGTATCATTAAGGGTTCTTCTTTAGTGTCGTGCAGCCAATGTGGAGAATGGATACAAAGTTGCAAGAAAAATTATGAGTCCTTAATGTTCGGGGCTTGGGCGTTGCATTTTTTGAATGAGTCTTCAATTTCATTCAAGCATCCCAAGCATATAATGAATGTGCATCCCGTGGAGAATTAACATTCTTGCCAGATGTTTATCTTGGAATTGTTCCAGGTGCTTTATAATTATGAAACCCAATGGATTGTGTTGTCTTTGTGGAGCATAAATTTTGAATGCCCAGCGGGTGGGAATTGTCGATATCTGCGCAAGATGGGCTCAACATAAAACTGGGATGGATAAAATTGAAGTGAATTTTGATAGCAGAAGAAGAGTGGAAAAAGTACAATGAACAAAAGAGCCGAACAGAATGACTATTGATACGGATTGACATTGATGATTAAGTCTTATACTTTTTCTTCTTACTTTAATGACCCCAATAGTTTATTGTTCTTAGTGTGTGGATATCATCATATTTGATAAATCATTTTTATAAAACTGAGTCAAACACTTTTAAAGTAATAAAAATTTCCATTACTCGCTACCATGAATTAGATGCATAAGTAAAATTCCTGAATGTCCCATAGCGCAAAATTATACAATCATGTTAAAGTATTCCTTCCGATGCTATTTCGATTACGAATTGTCGAAACCAATCGGATCTTTTGCCATAAATATCATTTGTTGGGCATCTCGTAGACAGCGAGACGCTGTGTTTTTAATCCGACATATTCGACACTGACAACAGGCTTAAACAGGTGCTAATTGGTATAAATTAAAGATGCTCAATCGACCAACAGTCTTCCAACCAGTTATTTGAGTATTATGCATTATTTATTCCAGACGCTTGCCCAATTCGCAAGTTAGCGTATTTAAACAATAATATGGTATGTACTGTGCTTTAAACAGTGGAATGTTTGTGAAATTATATTGCTATTTTCGATTTAATTAACAAAATACATATATGGTTACGGATTAATTAGAAAATTATTGTTTGTGTGTCAGAATCGATGTTATTACCATGCGAGAAGAAATTAACAGCAAATATTAAATTTATTTCTAATATTTATGATTTACTATGATATACTTCCCATATAAAGCCGATTGCAGTTGTCGATCATTTTCTGTAAGTCGATTAAATAAGTTACTGCTTTTGTCTTCTTTAATTTCAAAGTCTCCAATAAGATCCAATAGAACTGAGTTTATTATCTTAATGATTAAATAAGTTTTCTTTCTGATATTTAGTAAAACGATAATTGCTGTGTTGCGTTTAAGCAACAAAGTACAATTTGCGCTGCAATTTGTCACGTAAAAAATATATTACTTTTACTTCGCTCTCTGTAACAACACGTTTGTATTATACCTTAATTTATATATGCATTTTAGTTTATGTTTTTGCACACATGATGAGAAACATGATTATTGTTTGGTTAAACCGTTATACGTTCATAAAATTCGTCAAATTTTCCACAACTCTACTTGGCTTAAAATGGTTGCATATTCAACTTGAAATCAATATGATCAACAATAAAATCACACTTTGATGTTCACTAAAAGCATTTTGAACGCAATTTGTGAGCAATTCTGTTAAGTGCATTTTGTGGTTTTATGACATAATGATACCATAAAAATAAAAAGATCCAAAATGTGTATATATTTATTTTGAATGATTTTAGTTTTGATTGATTAAAAACTATACAATGGGAACAATCTCAATGCTACATAACTAGTGCATTAGCTGCGTTAACTAGTGCAGTGACTGAACAATGACTGAACTTAAGTGAAGATTGGGCAGTTGGGCAGTTTTTATCTAAATGAAAACTACATTAAAACAGAAGCAAATTCTTAATTTCTAAGCCCTTATAATATTACGTTTTGTAAAACACAGTCATTGTGAAGTTGCACATTGCCAACTCTGCTTGACGACAAGATTTTTATCTTGTTGAATATTATTAATCGTGTTCATAAATTCAGCCAAAAGTCCACTTTGCATGTGTAGACATCGCGTGTGTCGCACCTTAAGCTGACTTGAAGATTGAAAAATAAAAAAGTCCGCAGATATTTTAAACGCTGCATCATTGAAATTCGCTGGAAAATTTAAAAAAATCAATTTATGTATTAATCTCATTAAAGAATACGATCAAATTATTATGTAAATTCTAATTAATTGACTTGTAAATTATGTAGGTGTTAAAGTTTAAACTTGTTCAAATTTGTTTTATTCTCTTTTGTAATGGTGCTTATTGAGTTGCATAACCTTTATAAATTTAGAGATAGTTTCAATCTTAGCCTGCAAAAGTGCAAAAGATTAACAAAATACTAACATTTTAATTCAATCTTATTGGTATCAATTTACTCTAAATATAGTAACGAATATTACCACTTTTAGTGGGTCATTAATTAAATTATCTTAAATCTATAATTTCTCCCTTTGTAACTATGCACAATAATAATTTATGGTTTAGGCAAATGTTAGCATAAATTAAGTCTGTCAAAAAGGAAAAGTTGCGAAATAATAAAAGAACATTGTTGGATGCACTTTAAAACCCGTCAATGGATTATATAATGCAGATAAACTATAATTTGCATATGATTTGCCGTGTCTACAGAAATTCTATACAATGTAAACTATTTACCAAGTCTATAATTAATATTTTATTAATTTCATTAATAAAAAAATAGTTTCATGCATAAATCAACTGTTTTGTTTTTGTATTGGAGCTTAAACTAGCTTAAACAATTGAGATAATGCCTTAAAATTCTGAACCTAACCTTGTCTAACCTAATCATTGAAAGCAAATGTTAATAAATGACTCTTATAGTAATTATGCCTATCTGTGCTCGTTACGACATTAACAACATAAAACAAATAATTTGTTAAACAACCATAAATTCTATTGATTTCCGCCAATTTAAACAATTTGACGAATTAGTTTTACATCATTTTAGTTAAGTTGGAAACTGATTGATCGCAAATTCTTAAGTTGATTGCGTTTGTCAACAATCAGTGAAACAATCGCGGAATTGACGCAACAAACGTTGATTTGCACGCTTGATAGCCAATCGTCGCTGTAATTAGCGGTGTTATTGTGTAAAAAAGTCGCTGTCGATTGGCTAGATTGGTAAATTTAACAACAACAATGTATTATTAGTTTTTGTTGAGCACGCACTTTTTTCCGACTTTTATGCAATCAATTAGTTTAACATCGAATAGTTTAACTGGCTATTACAAATATAACTTCGAATCTTCCGTAATATTAAATATTATATTGAAAATCATAGAAATTTTTGTAGTTTTGATGTAATTTTGTCACTTTGTAGAGTTTCAATTTTTTCGGCTAAACTGAATTAAATATGTAGAAGAATAAAATGTCTTAAGCATAATAACCAAATCAACATAAGCATAATCATGAATATTTATAACATTGTCAATTCATTTCTATTTGATCCATAAGAGATTCATTATGAGACAAATTATTGAAAGTTTTGAACTTTCTAAACATTTCTTTCGATAAATAATTACCACCTGCAATGTCTATGAATATGAATTTTTAGCGCATTCAGGTATTATTCAATCATGCATTTGTATTAAATTCCCTAAAATGTCACAATGTAGGCGTCATTTTACTTCAAATCGTCCTCCTCAATCACGACAAATTGCTCAATTCAATTTCAATTTACTTTATTTGATACTTATAAGTATCAATTATTTTATCTCTATATTTATCATCTTTTCAAAGCCTCTGGCATGCTGTTATATAAGATTTCAACATGTTTCCAAGTGTGTTTCTATTTTCCACCTAGAATCCAAGAAGGCGTTAACGATGATGACAAAAAGATGAAAATGCAACCATCTTCTTGTTGGTACATTGTAAATTTGTATGAAGTGAAAGTAGTTATTTGCTTTGAAAGGGCAAAACAACAATAAAGAAAAAAATGTCTAATAAATACACAATAATAAACAATTTTCAAGTACTTTAAATTAAACAATTTCCATTTCTATTTTTTAGTTTCAATTGTATCGTATACCCTGTGACTTTTAAAGAAGACAACCATTTGTGCAACATCCATAGATTGAGCTCTTAATGAATGCAACACACGCAATTTTTATGCTTAATATAATTAAATGTCTATTACCAACTACTCTATTAAGTGCATAAAATTTATGTGAATTTGCAAACACTGAAAAATAGTAAACGGTTTCTTCTTGAGCAACTCTAACCGAACTCTCACGCAATCCCAAATCTGCCACACGAAATTCACTAGCATTCAAGCAAATTAAAAAGGGAAGAATTGTAATTTATAGTCATAAATCTGCAAAGTTGAACCATGTCTAATCTGCATCGTGAAGCGATTTGAAGTAAGCAAAGTTACCTAGATACAACTAAATTTCTGCGGAAAAAAATTACATTTCAATTGCACATAAATTAAATGCTGCTTGTTAAACTTTTCGTTTTTAGAATGTCTGATGGAAGTTGCTAATCGAACAACTCGAGATTAGGCAATCAAAGTGCACTTATCTATTTAATATTGACTTTCATACCAGGTGATACGTTATTTTAATCTGGTAAAAATTTCAGCAAAATTTAAATTAGTTTGGTAATGGTTTAATAGATTTTGTGTGCCGCGTTCAAATTTTACTTGTTTAAATATTGTTTGCATCTTAGAAATTTACAACCTGCAAAGGTTTTCATTTTATTTCAGATTTTCTCAATTAACATCCCATCTATAATATGTAATGAACGCCTTGATGAACGTTAGGTGAATTCTCTACAACATGATTAATGGTTTCTTGTTTATTTTGTATTTAATTATTGTCATGTGTGTTAGAAATTATTTTTTTGTTAGAGCATAAGTAAGTAGTACAAGTTGCTTATTTATTTTTCATGATAATAAATTGATATTCAGATGTTATAGAAGTGATAGTTGTTGAACTTTGTAGAATATTCATACCCAGACTGCAAAATGCATTAAACGATGAAAATATTTTATCATATTTTCGTAATTTAAAGCTACATTTATTCTCCATGAAACTATTTTTGTTCAACATCTCATGGTTATTTTCTAACCTCAAAATTAAACGCACAATCCAGGTGCCATTTGCAACAATTGATAAATTATCCCCCACTGTGAAAAATAACATCATCAAATCAAATTTAAATTTCGACATTTTATGAGTTTTACCTATAAAATATAATCTCAATTCATAAGTATCAAGCCTACATTGCTGAGAATTTTCTTTCTTGATTTCGAACCTATGAAAATCATGTTTCGAAATACTGCATTTAATTAATTTTATTTTTTATCTACTGCTTTGATTAGTACAGCTCAAAACACCACAATCGCATTTTTATCACAGGCAGGTCAATCGATAAATAAGACGTATTAATCAACAAATTACTCATGTTGTCAAAGAAGACCTGTGCACAGCTGGATATGACAAACATCAATCTGCATATTTAATTTAATTTACGTGGTGTTAATCACTACGTAAGGTCAGCAATTTGCCTACTACTTGTCTCCTATTCAATCATATTTCCATACTGAAGATGTAAATGCAGTCTGCGAAATTGTAAAGTTAATTAAATCTGTCGATGGCGACGATGATGATGATGGAACGCCTTGAAGTTCATTTCCAATTTATTAATTAGGGAATCGGGTCGACGCAAGCAGGCAGTATATAAAGGTTATAATTAATTTGATTCTGTACTTTTCGAGTGTTTGACGTTGTTGGAATGTGGCGAGTTGTCGCAGTAATGAACTGTGCTGAAATGACATTTTTGAGCGATCTATTTAAAAACTGTTCATAAATAATGATAACGGGCAATGTTGAGAATAACATTTAGAAAGTATACATTTTGATTTTATATATTTAGGAACACTTTAAAACTATTAAATTAAATAATCAATCTTTCAGCTACAAAATGCAGAAATCTTTATCTTTATCGCCAAGTAAATGGACGTAGCTTTGGAAACAAAATCCAAGAATAACATTTGATTTATTAAATGTATAGAAACTTACTGTAAATGAAATCATTGTTTCTTGATTTTAACTGATTGATTTTATTTACAATCATCAAAGTAAACTAATAACAAAGTAGAAAATAAATTAATTTCATTGACATAATTGAAAGCTACCAAATAAATTTCAGTAATATTTGTATTTATTTAATGAGGTAATGTAAATATTACTGTGTACCAACATATTCAAATATCATATTCAAAATATAATTATCATCATTCTTAACTCTTTTGTACCTACATGCCAACTATAGGGTGTCGTGGTGTGTTAGCCATGCTTGATAGCTGTACCGTTTTTTAAAACGTTTTTGGCATGTTGCCTTCTTCAGTATGTATTTGCTTTGCATTAGTTTATATGGGAGATATGATATTGGTTGCTTATCTGGGTTTCTATAGGTATATGATTCTATAATGTGTTATGTTGCTTTGACTTGTATTGCTGCTTGTGGAAGTTGTGTGGTGAATTCGTGCTTCTAATTGTATATGTCAACATGTGGATTTCAAATTGAGGAGAGTAACTTGGAAAAGATGTTGCTTGCTCTGAGGTAGATTCTCGACTGTGCTCAAATTTCCAGGATTCGTAGCCATTAGACCTCGGTGTTTTGTGGCGCTGGCGATGTGATGGTCGTGACTTATCGCGCGATTTCGCAGATTTCACATACAGTATTAATGTATTACCTCAACCAAGATAAATCAATACAAAGAACTTGAATATCATTTAAGTAACCATTATTTCGATTATCATTGAGTAGGGTTACAAAGTGCTTAATATTTATTATGTTGATGAAACTGTACTATAACACTTACTAAAATTCACTAAATAAAACGTTTCCGGCATGTAGATACTGAAGAAAGTAACATGCCAAAAACGTTTTACCAAGTCACTAATAGTAAGAGTTATAGTAAAGTTTTATCAACATAATAAATACCTTGAATTAGATATATTCCATTTCGGGCAGAGAGTGGTAACCACACTCAACAATACTCTGTAACCACTCTATTCTTTCACGCGTATTATGAAATTTACCGAAGAGGAAAAAATAGATTTAAGAGCAGTAACTTATTTCTTCGCAATAAACGAGATAGTTGAATTAAATGTTTTTTTTTAATCTGTTATTCAAGTAAATATAAATGACGGTAAACACTTGCCAAAGACTTTCAATTACTAAATTTTACTTTTACTTGCTAATCTTTAATATGAGGGACATTTGTAATTGTCATTGTCTGAAAATTCTTTGCACTTATATCTTCAATAATGTAGTGAAGTACTAAGTGTGCAATTGCTTCACTTCAAATCTACACTACTTCAGTATCTAATACTGAAGAAGGCAACATGCCGAAAACGAATTACATAGTGAATAAAAGAAAGTGTTATAGTGAAATTTTATCAACATAATAAATCTTAAACACTTCGTAACCACACTCAACAATATTCTAAATCAAAATTTAATTCAAAGACAGCAAATGAATCAAATTTACTACAAATTACCAGCGTGTTACACCCATTACACCATAACATTCACGTTAGACATAAATTAATTGTACTTTCTTCTCTTACCAAACCTCTATTTCTTTCCATCTCAACAATTACTAGATTAGCATAACTTAAATATCTCAAATAAAACCCAATTTAGGATCTAATCTCTTCACCAGTAAGCAAAAAAACAAAGTTCTGCCTTCTGTTCACTAGCATTTCTAATCGACACGCAGATATTTGATCAGTTTTAAAAAGTTGGACGATTATTACTCTTCTCCAATCAACCGTAAAAAAATCGTACAAAGAAAAAGTGATTTTACAAAATTTAAGGTGATTCAAGCACACCTCGAGTGACTAAAGTGAAAAGCGAAAGTATTCCCATTCCTTACTATCTCTATCTCATTAACTTATTAACTCGCCTGCGTCGATTCAAGATGTGGTATTTACACGAAGAGAACTAAAAGTTGTAATCTAATTTATTTAATGTTCTTCTCTTTACAAATCAAGTATATAATATAGAAAAACATTTTGTTTCTTACGCTATAGTAGGTATGATGAAGATTGGGCAAGAATCAGGCAACAAAATTAAGTATGGCCTCGTAATGAGTATCTTGATGCAAGCCAACTGAGGCGAGAGTTGTGGAAGTGGGAAATATTTCGGAAGTGTGATTTTAATTTCACGCCTTTTTGCATCTACTAGAGATAGGCATAAATTACAGTAGATGTGAAGAAATTTATTAGATTTACGAGTTTTAAACTTGGAAATTGATTTAAGTATGTGCATATTAGTGCATATTAGTTTTGAATTTATAGAAGGACATAGTTTATAGTGACTTATTTGGAATTTATTTTGTTTTGTCATAAATTGAGATTTCTTTACGTTTGATCTTAGTATATAAACATCATTTTTCGAATTAAACACGATCTAGGATTTTCTATTAAAATTTTCAATCTATGCCCTGTCCAACAAGCTGGAATCGATAAAAAACAAAATCTGCAACACTTTCATTACAGAAGTAAAGCATTTTCAAAATAAATTTATATCAATGAGAATATATATTTTACACCAGAATCAAATAACTTTCATTACTTGGTAAAAAAAATCTAACTATTCAAGTTTAAGCGGGAAATTTAAATTCACGCATACCCAGTTTCTCTATAAGCACTAATTTGCTTAACTTACTTTTTTTTATGTCATGTCTATAAATGATGTAAAATAAGATTATCATTTAAATTATTTCTAAAAATAACATATTTGTTCCTACCAGTTTCTAGAACAAATTTTTAATTGAGTTTTCAGCATGACATTTGCACTTTGCGGCGTTGTAATAACTTGAGCACTTCAGAAAGCTTCTAATTTTTAATGGTAGGCTATATTCTTAATTCGCAAATTAAAAGATTGCCTACTTAAGCTCATGCAATTTTATTCAACTGAAATTAAGTCAATGACACCGTGCCACCATGGTACTCGCAGCATCTCGCACGGCATAAATCACCACTGTGCAGCAATTAAATCCATCGTGCATGTCGTTTATTGAATCATTAATATGCAAATTAATTTCAGATTACGAACGCGACGCGCGGTAGTCCTCAGCATGTTATTTACCAGCCGCCTATCGCAACAGCTGAGAAAACGCTTTTCTTTCAAATGGCATAAAAACAAAAATGTCGCAAGCGGCCAGCCGCATTCTCATAAAGTCATCGCAAATTACAAGTTTTAGTACTAACTTAAAAAACAGTAATTGAGTACTTGATTTTACAGCCGTTTCATGTTTTATACAAAATGCAGAGAAAAAATTCAGAAAAAAAGAACAAAGGAATAATAAACGATTTATGTATCATTGACTTAGTAATTGTTACACTGCATACACAGCTTAAATTTTCAATGTATATTGGGCTAAATTTAATTGAACCTATGCACTTGTAACAATTATGAGTTGTGAAGCAAATGATTTAATTGGATAATTACCATGCTGATTACGAATGCAAGTGTGTATTTAATGTAGTCAGTATACTTAGTATCGTTTGTAAATAATAAGCACAATAATCATTTTGAAAGAAGTCACGCATGCGCGCTTCACTCTAAGTAGCTAGAACAAGTAGTCAAGACGAAATTGTCGTTTTTGCTGTCACTCAATGTAACTTGAAGAAATTCATGTTACATTGCATCACTAACGAGCATTGTTTATTGTTGAATCTACGTAAATAACGTAAATATGTAGAATTAAAACGGCTGAATTTGGCAATCTGATTGCTGCATTGTGTGCTCTATTAAATCGCATGCCACTTGACATATTTTATCCAAAAACTATTGTCTACTAACTTGGCCAGCGTAATTTCAATTTTAATGAGAAGCATGTTTGATAACTTTGTGTGTTGTGTGTGGTTAATTTAGGTGAAGGTAACTTAAGGAATAAAAATACAAAATGTATATTGCAACTTGATATTTATATTAAAGTAAATTCAACTTCAACTTAATAATAACTGTAATTTTTAAGCTTTGATTTGTAATTATAATTTAAATAATTGTATATAAATAAACAACTATCACTCAAAGAGTATTAACGCATTAATTATTAATTCAAGTTATTTGACTATCTACAAAATGATTGAATAATTTTTTTATTTTGTTGGATTATTTTAGTAATTATTAATCTAAGATATGCACGAAATCCGAAGAACAAACACATATTATGTTTCTAGATATTTAATTTGCAAGTAAATAAACCAATTAATCCGTAAAACAAATTCTGTAAGAATTAGGAACGTTCTACACAACTAAGGTTAAGAAATATAGAACAAAGTATAGGTGTTGCAATATAATATTTAAATCCTCTGACTTCCACTACAACCTTATAAGTTATAATTTAAATGATTGGATACAAATTAACAGCTACTACTAACATAAATAATATTAACGCAGCAAATTGAGTAAAACTTAAATAAAATAGATTTAAAATCACTTGATAATGCTTTTCACAAGAGAGAAGAAAATCAGAATAATCAAAAAAATATAGATTATCGTTAGGTGTTGCTATGAAATGAAGAAATGAAGAACACAAAACGTTTTATAAATAAATTTTTAGTAAGTGATATGGTTAAGTTTTTGTTTCAATAATGAGAAATGAATTATTAAGAAATTCTATAATAAAGTTATACACAGTAATTAAATACATTTTTTTATCACGTTTTAACTAACATAAGATGCGCTAGATAACAGCAGCACCCAGTTGGTAAACACTCTACAATTAAATTATTATTCTATCTGCATTTTTAAATTGTAATTAAATAACTTAGAGAAACCGACAAATGGTTTTGCGGTTTGCCTATGCAATACTATTTCGAGATTACCAAAATTGTTGTTGCTTCTTTGTGGGTTTCTCTGATGGCAGTTATTTAAATAATTATTACATCTTGTTGTTTGTTATTATTGACTATATCCGTGTGTTAATAATACAATTATCATAATACAATCATAATCTTTATATGTCAATATTTATTGGTTTGAATTTAACAAAAATGTTTTTTAATTAATTTAGTCGCCCGCTTTGTAGATCAGTCGGTAAGTCTAAGGCTGAGTGTAGCAACGTTTCGCGAGGTGCATATTATGAGAACGCAGGTTCAATTTCTGCTAGAGGTGCATCTAATATAATATATACTCTCACAGAATTCAGTCCTAATAAGTGCTAATAACCTGTGTAATTGATGCAGTATAATGAAATGGAAGCCAAATACGATCTCAGTAATCAGTACAGTTACAATAAGCTCCAAAAAAATATATAGTAACAATGCAGTTAATTAAACAGTTTGGTTTCTAATTAATAATTTAAATTATGTCTTATTTTACATTACAAACCTGTGTTGATAAACAATTAGTCAAACCAAATTTGTTTCGATTCATTGCACTATAAGATGAGAATGGCTATTTGATGAAGAAAAAATAAGGCTTTGCTTTCAACAAGATGTGAATTAAATAAACATTTGTGGAATTTTCTAAATTTTGTTAAGCACCAAACTCATAAAGTTGGCATTTCACGCATTATTGACACTTGCATTGCGACAATTGAAATGAATGCTTTTGTTTGTGTTAAACATATTAGCACTTGAGGTTTTTACTAAAAAAAAAAAAGAGATTCATATTGAAAAGCAAAACTATAAGAAAATTAATTTCTATCACTTCTATTAAATAATAATTCTGTTGGAAACAAAATACTTGACTTTGTATTGTGTCCAATCAACATTTAGCAATATTTTTCTGCTTAAAATCAAGGTCGCTCAAAGATAATGAATTCAAGAAATAAATTAAACCTCAAATTTATCAGATAACATTAACACGTCTCAATGTATAATAATTTATATTAATTTGGGATTAATTCTTTAAAAAAAAAATCTTTGCTTTAATTTAAACTTTACACTAATGTAATATTTACGTCTGCGTATTGATAAATTGTCGCAATGTAGCAATAAATATTACATCAATAACAATCACATAATCTACGGGTTTATGCCATCGGGAACGTACCGTTGTTATATTGAAACCAATTGCAATCTCGAAATTATTGAAGTCGACAAGAATTATGACGAGTGAGTCAACACGCACCTGGTCACAATCAGGATGGTCGTAGATAGTGACACATAATACTAACTTATCATAACAATGCGGCATGCAATTTGGAAATGAGGATAACTTTATGATAGCAAGGGAATTTGCAAAATGGAGAAAACATTAGTGAATCACCATGTAGATTAAGTAAATGTTATCCGGATGTTTACTTCATATGAAGCTGACTGAAACAAGAATGGCATAAACTAGGAATTATAAATTTAATAAAATTAGAAAATTAGAAATAGGACGAATGAACGACTCTTTGAATTTAATTTCCTCCATCTTTAAATACCGCAAGTAGTTTCCTCCTAATGGCTTCATTTCCATCAATCTAAAACGTAACGCACTCGCAATCGCAAGTGATGTTTGAGCGTGGTGCTCGCGACTGCTGCGATTTTCCTTTCACTCACTTTCCCTCTCTTCGAGGTGCACAAGAGTCGCCAGTTAAGCAAGAGGTGCGCGCGCACGGCGTACTTCTTCGCGACGCTCAGGCAAGCTCAGGTAAAGCCGTCGACTTTACGCGTACTCGACGTCAGTCCGGTTCGCGACGCTTCGCGAAGAGCAACGCGAGCGCACGACGCTCACACCACTTATCTGCAACAATTGACGTTAGTATTATAATTTTTTTAGAATTTTCAAGAATGTCTTAAGATAACGCTACAATGATATAATTTCGCATTGAAAAAACAGAAAAATGAAGTCAAAAGCTAGATCATGTTTGATAGTTCAAGCTTGGTCATAGTATAGCAATTAAATTCCTTGTTCACAGTATATTTAACGTCTTAAAATTACTGCAAGTTCGGATCGGTTACGCCGTCAATGCTGACAAACTTTCTTCTCGCGCTAAGTAACTTGAACTGATCACCTCACTGGCGGACTTGTGGTTTGCAAGTCACAAGTCAAATTCTCTTCGCCAGTCGTTGATTAGTTTCTAGTTTCGTGCAGCGTCGATCAAGTGAAACTAAATTCACTTTTCAATCGGCATAATTGCAAACCTGGTAAACCTAGACGAGTTGATAAATTACTTTAAACATTCACACCCTCCATACACCTACTTAAGACGGTAGTCTTAAGACACTTTTAAAAAACAACGCAACCAATTTCAGATTCGAAACTTAAAGCAGTAAACTGTCATGTGCAACAATGACTTCATGGTGCTCAACGTCACAAAATCCAGCAACAATCCACATTTGTTGACAACATCAATCAATCAATCAACGTAACCCCGTAAAGTGATGGAAGTTAATACTAAGTGAATTGATTCATTTCGGGAGCGTAATTATCGAGAAATTCGTGTTTTGGATGCGTAGAAATTCGCAATTTGCTGTTCGGAAAAGTGTGACGATTTTAACGCGTTTGAGTTGAACGAATTTGTTGTGACAATTGTGACGCGGCAGACGATAAACGTTTGCCAAGATTGGATTTTTTTAAAATTCTATACAGTTTAGTGGGACGTTCAAACTTCATTTGGAACACACAAAAGGTAAAATATTAGTAAAAAATCAACCAATTAAGTAAGATATTCATAAAAAGTAAAGAAAATATTCGATAATAATTGTAACACTCTGTATATTATAACCAGCTTATGCAAAAATAGCCTCCAACTTTACGCTCTATACACAGCAAAACTGACTTAAATCTTATTACTGATGTGTTTGGCAATTTTAACTTTAAGGTGTTTTAACAACTCTTTGCTTGACAAACTTATTGTCTTCTTAGTTTATTCTTAAAGTAGCCGAAGTATCAAATAACAAGAGTAAAAGTAACTCTCAAGGTTTTACAACTTTATGCCTTTATAGTTTCTACATAATAAATACCCACAATAAACTTAAAATTCAGCTAATTACACATGCTGGAATATTCATCTCTGGAAAAATCAATTTCGCTGCGTCTTAGGATTATCACAATTAGCTCATTTAATATTAAATATTAATCACTGTAACTGTTCTCAGTTATTCTCTAAATAATTTGTGATTTTTTACATAAAACAACATGTTACAACAACTAACTTATTTTTCAATATCAGCGACACGTGTGACACATTGTAATTTCATCAATATTTATTAGTGTGATTAAACCATGATTAAACTAATCCATGCCTCTATAGGGAGATCTGTGTGACTGTAATTTATCGACTAAAACCTCGGCTGTTGTTATTGAGACTGACATAATAATACCATATTTAATATATCATTAATATACTAATATTGATTGAAGTGAAGAATGATGTATGAAGTGTGGCGCCTGCTTTTCACGTAGGAGACCTGGATTCGACTCCCGGTCGGGGTGATAGAAGATAGGGAGCTTTAAAGGGCTGATCCTCTTAGAAAAGGATCTAATATTCAATGACAAAATGATAATTTTTATCAATATTATTGAAGTGTGAGGTTAGCACATTTTAAGATTAAGATTAATTCCAAGAAGTATCCAATATTGAAACCTGCTTAATACTTAATATAGCAAGCCAATTAACCATCCAAATTTGTTATTGAAAACATCTTAGTATGACATGGCAAACAAACATCTATGCTCTGCCATTGTAAATTCAAAACCAATAGTGACTGTTAATAGCTCTTCACCGAAAATTGATCGCTGTAATGGAATTGTACTATTTCACTTGGTGTGTTAATGCATCTTTCATAAGCAACCAAGCAACATAACCTAATAATCACGGTTTATGTAACTTGTAATAAAATGCAATTATAATTATTTAGTTGACTTGCAGTTGAATTCACGTTGGTTTACTTTCGAGTGATATTTATGAGAATTTTAATATGTTTAACTTATAATAAGTTGGCTTTAATTTCCTTCTTTATTACACAATGGGTATTAATACAGAAATAAATATTTTAATTTGGAATTTGATGTAATTAATGAAATTCATTAATGATCACTTATTTGACTTCCATACTAAATTTTGAAACTTGACTTGCTGATAAATATTCAATTAAACAAGTTTCAGTATTGGATTCCATTTGAATCAAATTTAAATTTATAATATTATAACATAATGGAATAACTATGATAATACATTTAGTAGATAATATTATATAATATATTAGTATTATAGATCAGTTGATAACTTAAACACATCTTACATTATGCCGATTTCATCAATTCGTCGTTTAAATTGAACTTAGTTCCGAATTACCTGACATTTTTGATTATCAAATTCAATTCGACTGAGTTGCTCAAATTAACTACTTTTTAAAAAAACAAAGGAAACTTCATTGAAATGCGAATATTCGATTCGGAAAAATATCAGCAAATTAATTGTGCGAAAATCTAGTTTTTTTAATGAATCGATTCGACCAGTTCAAGAAAACTCGATTCACCAAATTTCTGTAAATATCGTCTTCCCTTTATAGTCTCAAGAAATTTAAATGAACTGAGATATCCTTTTGTTTTCCAACTTTGTCCAGTTCTAATTCTATTTAAAACACTTATTGCTCCTAATACTTCATTACATTCGGTAGTAATGGTGTACTGTCACACCACTTCTAGTCTACATGATATTTAAAATAAAGACGTTGGGCTGGGCAATGTGCAGTGCGACCCAAGGCTACAATTTCTATTGCACGCACATCATTGCATTATATTATAGTCGAGCTAACAATCTACAATATTTACACAATTACACTTGGATTGAAATGCGCCCACGATACAAATACTAAATTTATTCCAAAGTTAACAACATCTTACACATATGTTCAGATGGAAATGCAGGAAAAGTGCATACAGCTTGAAAGATTAGAAGTAGTTTAACGGTTTCTTGCGGTTAGTTGAATTAAAATTTATTGCACTTGAGTAACTAAACAAAACGTAGTAGTTAATTTTGATTTCGTTAGACTGGTTCTAATTTCTTTTAACAGGTTAGTTAATTACCACCTAGACATAATTAATTCAAGTCAATTGCAAAAACCTTTCCGTTTGTAAAAATCCCACTGCGTCTTGTTATAGCACGCGCGTAGACAATTTACACATTTATTTCCAATAAGAGTGAAAGTGTTCTTTTTTTTTCTTTACACCAATACATTCACATTGTGCGAGTTAAGTAATCATCTGGTAATTCTAATCGGCAAGCAAAAGTCATATAATCGTAAGCAGGACAGTCAAACATTATCGTTAGAGTTATAGAGCAAAAGTCAAATTTAAATTGTTACACACAGTGAGATTGCTTTACGCCATAGAGTAGAAAGACAAGTTTGGAATGTCCTTGCACGATTTGGCAGATTGACAAATAGATTGTTAATACAGACGTTGAGTTCAATCCAATGATCAGTGATTTTTTCATTTTTTGGCATTTGCGGACGGAGCAATAAAAGACCGTTTACTTATTCTTATTTTCAGCTTAATTCCTATTTTGTTTTTTTACATTGGACTCAAAAATAAGTAACATTCTTATTGTAGTTTTGTTGTTTTTTCCTTCTTACGAAGTAATATTATTCTACCACCAGGATATGATAGTGTCTTTTATTGCTTCTAACATCTTGCGCATGCTTTTACACAAATCAGAAATACAACAAATAGAATTATGAACGACGACATAAAATTAAAACGCGATGCGCATTCACCTTGTCTCCGTGGTGATGTTTAATGGCGTGTCGCTTCTCGTTTTCCTTCTTGTTCGTGTTTTGCGATTTATGCCATTCTTATGGTGTGCGCCTAATATCCGCGTATTTATAGAAAGATTGCGTGCGTTACCAATCAGGATTTCCTATTATGTAAAAATGATGTATAATGAACACAATGGAACGGACACAATTTGATTGCAATACGTGATGAATTGATAAAAAAAATAATTTAATCTAAGCCGTAAAATTGCATACAAGTGCAAGGAAGAGTTTTCAGTATTGAAATATTGTTTAAATTTAATGAGAAAATTAGAGAAATTAAGTGATAAAACGATTAAAAATACTAGAAACTTAAATACTATATAAATTAGATTAGTTTCTATAGAAAAAAACTCTTGAATTAATAAAACTATGGCCCTACAACTGAAAATATGCCATCAAATACAACAAAACTCTAATGTTTTTCATCAATTTTTCTACATTTTTCCCAACTTCTTCTACTAACATTGCCAACTGGGATATTTCCATTGTCTAACCTATGATGAGCAAATAAATAACAAGTACTTCTTATAATTAACAATACAACAATTGAAATCAGCATTCTACTCTCTCTAAGAATTCCAGCACAAATGTCAGAGTGAGCATGCCAAGGAAACAGGAAATATTCAAAGCAAATAATTTCCATTCTCTTTGACGAATTCATACAACAACCATGTTCATTGTTTGCTATTGAAAAAATTGAAAATCTCCAAGAAGTATCCAGGAAGTAACTAATCAATAGATTCATGAATACATTCGATTGTTGAGGAGATAGTGTGTTGAAGAGTCGAACTCCGTTGGCAATCAATTCTATAAGATTAATTACCGAGTGCGGTGCACACGTTTACGATCTTACCAGAGAATTTATTGTGTGAAATTAAAGCCGTAATGGGTTTGAAATCAAGCGAGAGTTTTTTGACATTGTGACATGTGATTTTCCTTTCACTCAAAAGTCAATAGTTTCCAACTGACGAGAATGAAATGTTATGATGAAATATTTTAACGTGGTGTACTTTCAAGAAACAATTCAACAAATGAACAGTGTTAATATCTAGAAAATATCTATATGTACATTTTCTCTGAAATTCATTAAAATCTTGTACACCAATTTGCTGTCCCCTTCTGCTGCCATTTCTCTGTACGCCATGAATGTGATTGCAAGACCAAGGCGTACACGCACTTACATTCTTGTTCACTTCCATTCTTCCACACTTTGTTGTTGTATTGCAAGTAATCGAGGAATGAGTCTATGACTCGAATTCTCAATCAATCTCCACCGTCGCCCATGCTTTCAAGTCCACACTTTGTAGGTTGACCAGCTTGGTTTACTCGCATTAGGTGCGATCAATTTCGTTTATATTCTCGTTTTGGTCTTGCTATCGCCACCATTGACTTTCAAATTTCTATGCGACTAACGCGCACACGAACCAAACCAAACAACAAAACTTTATTAATTCGAATAACTATGCATTATTAAATCAATTGCTTATTCATTACTGGGTTCAAAAGAAAACAGTAAATTGCAGTTACTACAACTACTTCTACCTTCAGCAACTACTCTGTTGTTTCTTGTAAAGTCAGCACCTGAGTCGACGTTGCTATTGTCAGTAGAACGACGCAGCAGATAATACAAACAAAATCACACATTGCATTGCAGTTAAGTAAATTCATGTTTAAATATTTCAATGCTTCAGGACTTAATAGTAATTGCTAGTTGTTAGAGGTGTGCACATTGACTTGAATCAGGTGAATTCAAGTTGCTCGCAGGTTTTTGAATGTCGCAAACTTTAGGAATGTCTGCATGGTGCAGGTATTTCGTTAATGATCGATTGGAAATAGAGATTTGCTCATTCTCGGTACATTGTACATTCGGTATATTGCGTGAGTTGATTAATGAAGTTGTAGTGACGTAATGGGATCTTAATTGAAATTCTTTGAGTTCTTTCTTTGCTAATTCAAGTGGAGAAAACATTTATTTCATATATATATATATATATATATAAAAGTATAAATTATAATTGATTGCAAAATTCGTAATATATTCAATTAAATAATAAATTACTTGTTAAAATCTGATAGAGCTATACCGGAAAATTATATGCAACCAAGAATACATCAAACGACACATGGCTTTCTACGAAAAACAAACATCTAACGATTTCCTAGTGTTCTCGAATGTCTCACTTGGAAAATACGCAAAATTATATGTGATAAATTCTGCATTTCCTGTACAAATGCATTGAAAGGATGAGAAAACGAACATTTGCGGAATAACGAAACAGAATTTTGTTGCAAATGAATTCTTGGCAATCAATTTCTCCTATCTTTGTTCCTTAATGACTACGATTATTGAAATATTAAATACTGCCACAATTTCCTCTTTCGCAAAGAAAAACAAACTTTATTAATTTCCTGCATCTTTTAATAAGCCATGAATAATAATTCTGGCCTACACCTATTCCATTTAATACTTCGCTAACTTTATAACTCACAATAACAATTTACATTTGTTGCCAAGAATAAAAACTGGATTGGCGTGGCAATGAACGCTGAATTCTTTGCAGCAAGTTTTATATCTATCTCAATATCACAGCTCCAGGTAAAAAGTAAAACTCAATCATTTTATTATACACGCAAGAAACATGATCATAAGCTACACAGTTGATTTAGTTGAATTTATAGTCATGCTAATGCGAAATTAAATGCTGACTAGTGAACTATTTAAAGGTCAGCGCAGAAATACCGACATGAGTTTAATTTGATGAACAAAAACGGAACAAAATAAATGAAAGTAATAAAAATTATTATAACAAACGATATCAAATGTCTAACTAGTAAGAAGACACAATGAACACATCAATATTTAACACCCAACAAAACGCATTACAAATTACCTCAAAATTAGAAAACAAAGAGATTACACCTGAAAATGTGGGCATGGTATAGGCATTTAGCTTTGTACTCTATGATGACGCGTGGAATTAATGAAGATAAAACATAGACTTTCGGTATTTTTGTTTGACATGAAAACAGTTCACATTAAACATGAAACACTCTCCTGACTTTGTGAGCCAAGGCATCGAATGTGAAACATAAAACTTGAAATTTGATACAGCTTATTATGCTACCGGATCGAATAAGATTTGAAGAACAATGTAGAAAGCCATAACAACTTAGCGCGTTTTGTGAATATGGCAAAAGAAGAAACAAGTCAATGTCAAGAATCTTAAAACAGAAGAAGAGATGAGAATGAAAGTAATTGAATAGTTTAAAATGTAAACAGTTTAGATGAGTTGTAGGCAACCACCAACCCTAATTAACACTAAATAAACGTATTCTCACTGCATTAGTCTGTTACATAAACATTTATATCCTGCTCAACCTCTACATTTTTGAATTAATTAAATCCATAAATCTTAAGACTCTTATGACCCTGATCCTGGCGCCTTTCATAAAATTAATAATCTGGAGAGAACTATAAAAACAGGAGAATTATTACATCAACATCAATCGGCACACACACGCTGACAATACGCGAAGAAAGCATTTCTTCTTTGCTTCTCATTTCACCGACGCCAACATGTGCATACTTTCGATTTGCAGTGTGGACATGATTAATTCGCCAATAGTAGGCATTTTCGACTACATCACATTTACTTTTTCCTCATGAAATAGTTGAGTAACTTAAACATTATGTGCGTGGAAAGAAAGTTAACGTTCCATCAGTTGCATAAATAAAAACATTAAAGATGAGCACGATTTTGACATTAGATGTGGATGTGGGTTTAGAGTTGATGGATGTAAACGGAAGTTTAGATCAGATTGACGGTTTGATGAAATAAATACATGCTATGAATATAAAAAATCAACTTTATAAAGATTTCAAATATGGACGATTTAATCCACATTGTTTTGTGTTTAGTTTCTTCTAGTTTCTCTTTAAGTCCTCCCAAAAACGTTATTGTCTTTTTAACGAAGAACGAACGCATTTGTTTTGTACCAGTAAGGAAGTGCTTACATATGCTAAATCCAATTAAGCATCTATTCGCAAACGACTGTTCGTGTACAAAGCCACTTTACGATTACCATTCTTATCTGTAACATTCATTCCAAGTGACTGCTGGCCCACTGCACGTGTTGTTTATGCTTGGAATTCGAAACCAGAGACTTAGAAATCAAACGAGAATGCTATAAACTCCTAATGTCTACAACAAGCAGCAGAACTAGCCTCGAAGAATCAAGTCTTGATGCGTGGCTCCATTTACACTCAATGCGGTTTGCTACGCCTATGCAATGAGACACCAACGAGATTTACAACTGCGAGCCATACAAGAAGTAAATACAAGAAATTGTTAGATATTGTTGTCTAAGGTATTATCATTGATTTCTTGGATTGTCCACTCGTACAAAGTTCCATCATTAATCAAAATGGCAGAATTCACGCTTGACTGGTCACATATGTTGATTAAAGCCAATGCGGTCAACACATTTCCGCTTGGAAAACTTATTTGCAAGGAAATGAGCATTGAGTTAATAAATTGTTATTAAAAGATTTAACTTATTACAAACACTTCATTGTAGTAAAACATCTTGTTTTAAATAAACTAACACTTGTGTAATTATTATTGGTTATCAAATAAAAACAATTTGGAAATTGTTAATTGTACGAGTAATTATGTAGTTTTTAAATAGAATCCTCGTGTGGTATGTGAGGTTTAGATAATTAAATCGTTTCTATGCATATCTTCTTTGCTTGTACTTGTGTATGTATAATTAGAGAAAGCATTTCAATCTTAGAGCCGTTGCACAGATAGTAATAAAAAAAGGAGAATGTATGCAACCAAATATATCAAAGTCACATTTCTGCTATAGAAACATTTTGTTTTACTTGTTACTACTATTTATTGGTTATTTGTATTTTATGATTTAGAATTGGAAAGGTGTTTATTTTGGTTAATTAGCTACAGATCTATTAATTTTACGAGGTAATGATGTTTAGAAACGACTAATCCTTAAAAACTATTGTTATAAATTAGTTGATAATATTATTAGCATGTTAATAATTTTCCACTAAACGCCTAAGAATAAATAATAGGTTAATATGCAGAGCGTTACACTTAATCTTTTTCTTTATTAGTTTGTATTATCGGATCTTAGGGAGCTTATCCTATTGTGTATATTTTGCGGGCGAAATTGATTTCGAACCGTCAACAGGTTGCCTCTATCGTTCGCTATATTCGTACAGTGAATGCTTTCACTTCTCTTTCGCGGCGCTTGTACTCAAACAGCTGATGATGTTTCATTACACTTAGCTGAGTATGTGTCTCACCTGATCTCACCATTTCTTCCTTCGTCTGTTGCAGCTCAAGATGGCGACGGCGCGTTGGCCGCGGAGGACGCTGCTCTTGTGCTTCGTCGCGACGACGTGGATGTTGGGCGCATGCTCGCATGACGTAAGTGCAAATGTGGACTTTCATTTTGTTTTTATTCTGTTTCTATGCATCTAGACTAATATTTATTTATTTGAAAATGTACGAATTCATCGACGGCTTCGTTAATATACCAAGGGCTTTCTCATCAGATTTTATAAAGAAATTCCTGAAGATTTGTTCAAAAAATAGAAGAGAATGTACCAACTCTTTAGTTTTCACCGCGTAAATAGTATTATAATCCTGCAATACTTGTCTACCCACGCATTTATCGTGCCAGATATATTGCCGCAATTATCCGAGTCATGAACCTTACGGAAGCACCAGGAAGGAAATTGAAGCAAACGTATTATATATTCGCTTATCTCTTGATGCCTTCATTATCGCGTCTCACGTTCCAAGCATTAGAAAATGCATGGAAATGCAATGAAACAATCAGAAAAATCTCTCAATATTTCACTCCACTCGTAAAACTTAGGACACGTTAAACTTTAGAAATCCGGAAGGAAGTGCAATTACAAATCATCGCCACAAAGTGCCTACTTAGCAGAAATTAACCAAATGTCAACTTATATAATTGCTCAATAGCGACACTTCTATTCTCAAGTTATTCGAATCTCAGTATGGCATAAACTTTAAATGCTCAGATTTCAACTTTAAATGTCGTCGATTCTTCTTCAGCTTAATCACTCTCTGCGACTCGCTCTTTGAGAGATCCTCATCAATGTAAACGTTAAGATAGCTTTTAATGGCTAGACAAGAAACAAAAAATAGAAATGAAGAAAGTGATTGCATGAAAAGATCTCAAATATTAATCATGAATTTTATTGAAGAGTGTAAATGTCATCGTTGAAGTTATTTCCATCTTATGTAATTTTCTGCTAAATGAATTTCTAACTTATTTCTTTCTTCTGCTTGATATTTAAATATTTCTTACTTTTGTAATCTGCACTGGTTCACCAGTTTACTTGCAACTTCTTTTGTTGCTGCCTGCACACGTTGTACCAACAGCACCCACATTCGTGAACAGTGTGACCGGTGACAGGTCGCAATTAGTTGTGTAACAGGTTTGCTCGCCTTGTTGCTAGCCAGGCAGTATTATAATTTGACAATAGGACACCAGGGACACGAATCGCAGCACAACGGAATGCCAATAGCAAATAGTGGACCAAGTCAAATGTTAAAAGGTTTAAAATGTTAAATGCCAGTGGCGGCCAACAAAAGACACATCACAAGCAGGTGGATTTAAATTCTGCCAACTTATCGAAAATCTTAATCTGTTCGAATTGAATTTAAGCAGAAAAAAACATCAAAGGAAACAAAAAGAACTAACATATTGTCATATTTCATTATACATTACTGTATGTTCGTATGCAATTTGTGCATGTCTTCATAAAAATTCCTCGTTGTGTTGACGCATTCTATTTGTAATTGAATAAGTCATTAAAGGTAACTTTCAACAATTAAGAGGAAATGTTTTCTAAGTGTCTAGAAAATAATAGCAACAGTTGTTGTGCATTTAGCAAAGATCTAGGAAAAAGAAGCAAAACGAAGAGATTATGCTTCGCTAATTACTTTTGTTGTATATGAAAAGTGAGTTGATATTGCATTTTGTGCTCGCGTTTTCTGCAATTAATTTCTAGTAAGTGTGCGATGTGCATGCGCAAGTTACTACATTATCCAAGAACGTCAACACTTGATAATTAATAGCTCGAATGAAGTAAATATGGAATGATATGAATTAATAAAAGTTTAAATTATGTTAGGGACAATATTAAAAATTAAATAACTTTAATTTAAAGTTGCATTATTGTTTAGAAATACTGGAATTGATTGATCTAGTTAAAATATTAATTTAGAGAGTAGTATTTTGAAGTGCGCTTGTGCCAAAATAAAATTGCTGCTTTTCTAAAATGAATGGCGTTCCTCAAGAAATCAATTTAATACAGAATATTTGATTCAAAACCTCAAACAACAAACAAACCTCTTTGATGAGTAGGAGTAGCAGCAAATAAATAATATGAAGCCAATTGAAATCTCAATTCCTGTGCGACTCGCTCATGGATTTCAGATGAAAGTGAAACCAAAACCGTAGTGGAAACCGTAACGTGACTTACTGGTGCATTTTGAGTGGTATGCAGATTTATTGCATTTCGTTAAGCGTCCGCCACGAAACAATTAACCACAAACGAAGCAATAGTGAAACAAGGCATTAAAATCTCAAAATCTCCATCATTAATCCCAATGAATATTATTTATTTATTAAAAATCTTATTATAAATTCATCATAAGGTTGAATTCAAGGATCCAATCAAGCACATCTTCACTGCTTATTTATCAACGGGGAAATTCAATCAATGGTAATTACGTCAAATCGTCGATAGTAATTAGATGCTGCTTATGCATCTTGACGCGTGATGGATCAGTAATAAGTAACTGATTGGTTTAATTATACCCATCGTGCATGCGTATTCTTTCGATATTTCCTCCTTAACTAGAACTGAATCTTCGGTTCTCAATGAAATGATCAATTATTGTATAATAATAAGCATTGTTTAGTGTGTGGAAGGAACAGTCAACACTTGGCAATTAATTCATTGCCACTGAAAATGCAGTGTAGAAAAAAAGTTCATTTCCGTTCTTGATTTGTAAAGTCGACTGTAAATTATTTAATTCAAATTAATGTTTGCATATATAGGTAATCAACTTTACAATAATTTTGCTACAATATCAAATTGAAGATTTCCAAATTGATAATTGGTAAATTATAAAACAAGATCGCTATTGTGGCTTAATGATAGGAAGCAGGAAAATAATAATTTGGCGTTTTCTGCGCGTTCAAAGGTCAAGATGTCAAAAGGTCTAAAGTTTCACTTCTTCTTCGATCGTCTATTGCCTCATCAAATTCAACGCACGTAACACTACACCTCATTGGATTATACGAAATCAATCATTGTACAACTTGCTACACAACTGCAAACAACAAATAGACAGTAAAAATCACAATAGAAGTGGCGAACCACGAAGGAAACATGTTAAGACGTGTTGAGATTTATGACAGAGGCGAACAAAGCGGAGATTGTGAGTTGAAGTAACAAACGACGCATCTTACTGCTAACAAACAAACATAATATAGGCATTAATCGCGAAAGATAAACTCAATGCTGAAGGTGCATTTTTCTTGTATTTTTATAAATTGGGCAATAAATTGTTTTCTTTTAGCTTATGATTACATTATTTCCGGAGGTATAGTATTACAGCCAAAAGTGTTAAATGGAATTAATCCTAAATAATGAAGATTATTAAGACCTTTACTATTTTATGCGTTTAGTAGTTGACGACTTTGATAGATACCTCAAGATGTTAACCTGCCAAACAAGTGTACATAATTATAATTAGATATTATTTCATAAACATTAATTAGATGCTAAATTTAAAACGAGATCTTTATTATACTATATTAGTATTCGGGTTATTAGCAATTATTGAATTTTGTAGAAATATAATTTATGTTTTCCCCATCTGGATTTGATTCCTGTTTAATCTTTTATTATTAAAATTTAATTACAAGGAAAAAACAAACGATAAATAAACAGCCTAAATAAATTCTCAAAAGTATTTATATTTGCTCGAAGATGTGTGTTATTAGAATCATTCATTGTAATCTATCAATGATTTTCTTAAAATGTGACTTGTTTTGGGTAACTGAATAACTCAACATAATTTGCGCATTCCTGGTTTTTACATAACAGATATTTGTCATTAGATTTCCAATAATTGTTTGTTAAATTCGTCCTAATTCCATGTTCATGTCCAACCTCACAAATTGAGTCCAAATGTGCAACATACGATGTAAAACATACGAGTATGACGGTCAAGCGCGTAATAAATTGCAATAAATTTATTACATTTCATAATGCACTGCGTTCTTGCAACTCTAATCTAGATTCCGCTCACCTCTACCAATCCAACTCACAGTGCACGCATTGCTGAATTGACTAATGTAATCGAACGTATTTTTCACCAAAGATATACGAGTGCACAATATGCACAATGCGGCGTGCATGCAATGTGTTGCAATCAATGGGTTAATGCTCAAACCATTCCAACAGTTCAACCGAGAGTGGAAGTTGAATGTCACTTTTTATTGTCGCAGCAAATCGGTAATTCCATCTGGTTCAACTGTACCGAGGGCTAAATATGGAAGGAAATAAATTCGTGGATTTTTAGTGCGTTCGAAAGCAAGATTGCTTGGACGAAGTATGCACGAATTGAAATTGAATTTAACGTTGGAAATGATTTATTCGAAGCAGTAATTGAGAATGTCGTAAATTTTAATTACAAACAAACGAACTAATAAACATCTATACTTTCATATTAATTTGAATTAATGCTTCAAAAAGGTGATTTGCTAGCTTAAACTTCCACAACTTTAGCAAATTATATTTCATTCCTACGTTATACTCGACTGTTCCACTTTCGATTTCGTCAATTACTAATTATGTTGAAGGAAACAACACGACAATAAAACAAAACAATGAAAATGAAGCTAGTGACATTCTCTATGTACTCGTTAGTTTCAAGTACTGAAAGCAACGAAGCAGTAATTAAAAATTGCCTGCAATTACAATTGGTGTCTACCACTCGCCACTGAGATATGAATTGAGTGCTATGTAAACTGATCTCATATGTTTAGAATTTGTATTCAAATGTTTGGAATCATTGCTATGTGCGGTTCAAAGTGGGCCTGGGTTTTATGTCAATAACAATTAATTTAATCGAGTGCAACAAAATGAAGAAACGGGCTATATATGTGGAATGTAGTTTAGTAGGTAGTTTGATTGTGTTGGGAAATTTGTTATTATGCAATTGGAGAAAATAAATTAAATCGACTTACTAGTCAATTAAGAAGTACAAACTTGTAAATTTTATATTCTACACTAATAATGGGAGGTTTTAGAGAAAAGTTTATATTTTTAGCTCTTGTAGTTTTCTTGTAATAAATATTTAAAATTTTGTGCTGTAAACTTCTAAAAAGAGAGAGAAGATACACAACGCGGGTTATTAGAGTATAGATAGACTGAGTACAGTGGGATGTTAAGATGCAAGATAATATAAATTACAAGTATTTTTTAAAATTTATTACCCATAATATCACTAATTTACATAAATATAACTATTTTTAACTCTAAACAATTAGAGTTGAAATGAGCTGTTAATTTCAAAATTGCTTATTTATGAAAATTGAATTCAAAAATGTCTTCATATTGCTTTTTTCACACCTATTTGGTGCTCACTTTATTTCCCTTCATACCAGGTGCTGATTAATCAACAACAAGTACAAGTCAAGAATGCACTTTTTATAAAATTCCTCAACCATATAAAACGTAATCGATATATACATGCGTCCATCATATGCCACATTATATCATTTGCTTAACTTGTAATTTTCTCAGCTCGTTAACTAACCCTAATTTGGCATTCCACACCTGTTCTGCTGGTTTCGTTCCCTACATAACCAAACATCCACAGTTTCAATTTTACTTTTTCTTATTTCGTGAATTCCTAGTTGCCTACATCTCAATACTTTTGCAATCGCCAGTTTTACAATGCTTTCAATTTCATTTAATTATGCACAGTCACAATTTCAATTAGAAATTACGATCCTTATCGAATCTACTCGCTGTTCCAAGTATAACTACTGAAAGTCATGAGGTAGCATCGGTAATTAAATCATATTAATGTCTTATGTCAGGTGTAGTCATACAAGAAAATAATATTAGTAATATACCGATGAAAGTGAAATTAAAATAATTACACGACAAACAGTCAACGCAACTGTGTGATTAACGCATTGAAATTGATGCTGAGCATGATTGATGTTTGATGTGGCTTGCTGGTGTAATAGTTGTGTAACAAGTTGCAGAAACATTTGCTCATTGAGTTCGATGGTGGTTGGCTTAGTGGTGAGTGAGTTGAAGACATGTGATATTTTGGTTTACAGGAACTGACAGCAGTGAAGTGGAGCACAAATTGAAATTTTAGCATCGATTTATTGCGAGATTGTGGATTTGCGCAAGCAATTTTGTGTTGGGTAGAATGGTTGGATTTGCAAGATTTAGTGAATTTGAGAGAGTAGATTGGATGTTGCCATTTTGGGGATTGAATGTATATTGCAGATTGAGCAATATAGAACAGTGTAAGATCATAAATACCATTAACATGTTGTATTGCAATTCAATGTTGTGCAGTATGGTGGACACAAGATTAGGATGTAATATTTTCCTATTGAGAAGAATTCAAATTAGCTACTATGTTTAATATGAATTTTCTAGCGTATAATTTATGAAAGATTAGTATTGAAATATGAGTCAAATAGATCGAACTTTATATATATATATATATATATATATTAGTTGCTTACACATGAACAAAGGCGAAGAGCATTTTAAGCTAATTTTAAAATGCAATATTATATTCTGCACATTTTCTTTGAATGATTGAATTATGTAATCAAGCATGCTTCTTAAGAAATCATAAAAGAAGCATTGTATAATATTTTTAATTGCCATTATTAATAATTTTCAAGTATTGTTGCATTCAGATTTCAATAATTCGAAGAGTATTTCTTCTAATTTTCTATTTCTTTTTCTTTGCTATTGCCACAGTGCTTAAACGAAATTATTCAATTTCTATCCACTTGCCAAATCACCTCGTTTGCGTAATGTTGATAATACTAATTAACAAACCACGTCTTAACACATGGTAAAATTAACAAATTCGTTTCACGGCAGAAGATCACGATAACGTTCACTTTATACGCAAGCATATGAAACTAACAACAACGCAGCATGTGTAATTAAGAAACAACTGCGTACAAGTGCACAGAACGCTAAAATGTTAAATGTTTAAACATTCAACCAGTTGGCTAAGTAAATATCTAGCTAAACAGCAGATGTGCTGAATTGTGCCACTGTAAATAATAAATCGAATAACTTTCAATTTGAGATACACATTGGGAGATAAATAATTGCAATCGCAGGCATAATCTTAATCTAGCAAATCTCAATTGACGTAAATTTTGTTTGCTATATTTAGATAGCATATATATAAAACATTATAGATAATTCTTGCTATTAAAAAGTTAATGTCCGTTGAATGCTTTGAGTGCTTCATACTACTTCATGAGATGAAAGTGAGCATCAAGTATTTCGAAACTTTTTCTTGTAACTTGTCATTAGTTGCATCATATTATGATTATTGCAAGAAGATCATGATAGCCATGATATCAAACTTGTTATGTTATTTTCTATTTGATATCTTGTAAGATTGGTAATGTTAATCATCCATATGTGAGAATCTAGCAATTATGCTTTGTTTCGGTATTTGTATTAGCCTTGAATTTGAATTGTAGATCAGTAAGACTGCATTCTCGAAGAACAATACTTACAATGCATCTGGGCCTACCAGACAGGTTTCATTAGTGCTACTTTTTTTTACTTTGAATTGCTTGCATTGTCTTGGGATTTAGATTACTGCTACATATTGCAGTCATGCATAACAAGAATTATAATGTACTGCGTATATAAATTTATAAATATTATTACTATGGCTTTTCTAATCCTGCAAATTATTGCCACTCAATTGGGTTTTAGATCTTTTTCTAAGGGGATCAGTCTTTTAAAGTGCCTCCTATCATTCATCTTCTCGACCGAGAATTTAATAAATTTCTTTTATATGGTCTTCTAGATGAGAAGCAGGAGGCCAAAGTTAATAATTCGTGTTTGTAAAATTAAAGTGTAAATTCTATTTAATTCAAATACAGAATAGACATGTACATCATATACGAGTTTGTAACTAGAAGTATCCGGAATGAACATGGAAAAAAGAAATTCATTTTCCACATGCTCCAGTTGTTTGATATATCTATATCTATATCTATGAATAATGCAAAAAAAATTTTGCTCTTGGTTGGGTTTCAATGCAATTGACTACCATTTCAACAATAAATAAGAATGACTATGCATTACTTCGAATGACTTTACTTTCAATGTCTGTTTGGCATGTACATGCAACGAAAACCACACCAGTCTAGAAGTCAGTAAGCGCAAATCCAATAATAGGTTCTCAATAGCACCTAACTCACTTCATAATGAACAAATAGGTACTACGGTTGGCGAGCCTAATTCAAGTTAAATCACAGCAAACGTGCGCAAAACAGACAATACTGTCAATTATGATCCATTCAAGTCAATGGTAGTCAATAGCCGGCAAGGTTGTCACAATATTGGCACAGACTGCTTTAATGAAAAACACAATTTGTTCAATTTGCTTTGCTTTACGAACATATGAAGTACCAAAGTACAATAAAAAGAAGAAAGCTTAGAAATTTACAGCAGACATTGTTTAAACTTGATTTGAGTTTTAATTAATAATGAAGAGTTGTGTTCAATTTTTCCTGTTATTCTGTTGTCTCTGCTAATGCTGAAAATGTATAAATAACGGTACAATCTCGATTGTGATGCTTGGCCGAGAATTGTTTACATTACAAATAAATAAATACAGAATTAATTATGGTACATAAATTCCTATCAATCCCAACAAGCCGGGATCATGTATGAACGCCCATTATTCTAATTCATTACAATATGTAACATATGACCAATTATCTCAAGAACAAACTGTAATTGTACCAGTTGCATTATACGCATTATCTGCATCACATTCTTGGATAACAAATTATTATCGCTCTCAGAAGATAACGTAAACTGTGAAAAAATGCATAAGAAACATAATGATTTGATCACATTGTGAGTTCAAGACAATGTAAGAGAGATTTTTTAATGCAAGAGGCCAGACTTGATGCAAGACTCAAGTACGTTCAAAGGCCGTTGGAGTTCTTTCTACAATATGCTTAGACATTATTATTGTTGCATTGTTACAATAGGACTTGATTGATTTATTTCTTTGCTAACATTTGTAACAATCCACAACCTATGCAGAGTGTTGTGTGTGGAGAACAGGTTACACTTGGATGAAATTTATTGAAGCGATTGCAGCGAATGTTTTAATTTATATATTAATATTGTTTGTTATTAACTGGAGTGGTGTGCTGTCATTTGTCTGGTTGTTATTGATTGGTGTGGCTGTTTTTGCTGTTTATGTGCAACTTCCAAGTGAAGTACTTATTCAGAAAACATTGTTAAGAGATTAAATTGTTTTAAATAAATTATATAATGGCAGAAATTAATATTCTATACGTTCTGTTTTTAAATTCGATTGTGATAAACTTTACATCCGGTTGTGATAAATCCAAACAAAAACCAATCATGTTTGAAACATGGTTCTTCTTGTCTCATCAAGATGTTTCTTGCAATATTTTCCGATGATCTTGTTTCTACTGGCCACCTAATAATATTATTTAAGCAAATTATGTGTTCAAATTCAACTGTAATGATTTATAGGTTAGAATATGATAAAGTCTATCTAGAATACAAGAAAATTAAGTTATTAATATTTTCCTTTGCTATAACTTATCCTATTTATTTGTTTTTCACAATAAAATATTACAACAATCTCATCAAATTACATCTTTTCCGTTCATTGTCACTTTAAAATCTGCAGGAATACTTACGAATTTAAAGTGTTAATAAATAATTTTTATTGTTGCTGGAATGGATATTCTAAAAACTCTAAGCTATTGTTAAATTACTATATACTAAGTAAGAATTAATTTCTATCCAAATTCATAACTGCCTTAAACAATACTTAACTAAACTCTAGTGTCTCAACACGATTTCACCTTCATCTTTATTACATTTCAACCAGGCACACAACTTGTGTCAATGCAATTCAACTAGTTAAGTCCATGTCAAGATACATGTTGCCGATTGCATCGGCAGGATCCTAGAGGGCCTGGGCGTTACCGTTTATACCTTGTCTCTACAATGTGGTCTAG
>JAODIE010021451.1:0-37345 GCA_027575565.1 Diploeciton nevermanni
AATGTGTATTAACATCACTAATTTCCCTAAGTGGTAAGGCAATAAATGTTATTAATATAGAAAAATGTGATGACTCTGAAAACGAACGATTCCGCTCGATATATAATATTATGTTTTATATAAAAATGTCCACACAGACCCACAATAAATTATCTTAACAATATTCTGTTTTGCTAATATTTGTAATCTTTGCGATAAACAAAGTTGTCATTCTAACACAAAGTATATATATTTAATATATCATGTATTATTAAATATATATTTGTCTTTTTAAGAAAAAAGTGTCCCCAGTTACTTAAATGCAAACTAATTGTGCTTCATTTTATCTTCAGTATCTGAAGAAGGCAACATGCCGAAAACGTTTTACCAATCAATTTTAAGTAAGTGTTATAGTGCAATTTTTCAACATAATGATTAATTTTTATGTGCATGCGTAGTTTTATGGTTCAGCAAGGTGGGCAACTGATGTCATGAATGGCTCCGTAGCGTAGCAGCGGCAACGCTGTCTGGCGTTGTCATGAGTTAAGAGAATTTCTAACTTTACGGATGTGAGAGGTTGCTATGAGTGTGTTGGCATGACAACGGATATGTTGTTGTAACTACGGATGTGTCGTCATGACTACGGGTATTTACTAATATAATAACGTGTGCTAACCTATATAGCGCTTAGACTACAGCTTGGGAGTGGCAGGGTGGTTTTGACGAGCTACAGGAGCTTTATATACTATATATATATATATATATATATATATATATACTTAGAGCATCAACATAGAGTGCTTTTAGTGTCTGCTTTCTGCAGATTACGTGAATCATAAATGGTACATCATTAAATTGATATCATACCGCTTTTCACATAAAATACAGTACTCGAATAAGATTCTTATAATACAAGACAACAATCATGAGATTTGTACAGTACTACAAATGTTCAAATGCTCATGGTTTATATGAACTGAAATTATTGTTCTAATTTTGATTATAAAGAATGTATTTCTAAATTTAGAAAGTTACAAAGTAGAGTCGTCTGGAAAATAATTATTAGTTGTTTTGAATTACTGCTATTCTGGATAAACAAATTTTTTGCTGTCATTCTACATTAATGCACTCAACACCATTTTTAAGCCAATTTTTTAAACTGTTTTGAAGAAATATTTATAGAGACCTTTATTTTTTTAAATTTTGATTTTAGTTGTTGGCCAAATTTTGGTTGTTATTTTATAGAATGACACATAACTTTATTTATTTATTAGATTTATTTATTTGTTTATCTTTATTAGTTCAAAAGATATACTAATCTTCATTTTTTTAAAGTGCACACGATTCTAAACATTACATTTGTATAAATTGCTCAATACGACATTATTCCTCCTATTCGAAGTAATTCTATTATCAAATATAACTTTTGCAACTTAAAAACATTATCTTAATAACAAAATTCAACAAACTAATAGGAAAAGTAATGTCATATTGAGCAACTCAACGGATTAATTAAAAAAAGAAAAAAATGTTAGAAAACTTTTTTAGAGTCAATCATAATTTGTTGAATGCCGTAAATGTCACATCAAATAGAAAAATTGCCGTAAAAATTGTAACACAATGTCATTAGTCTATCTTGTCAATAATTTCAACAAATTAATTTTTTGTGGTAATGACTGCAGCACACTCATGTATTCCAATGTGACATCTCGACAAGAATTAAAAACTATTAACCATCAGTTATAGATGATGTAAAACTAAAAACACCAAATGATTTTATTGATACGTCACACTTAAATATATAGTCAGTGTGCCGACTTTAATAAAGTTGCGGTCATTATTAAAGTTAGCAAAGTGATAATGCCTTAGTAGGTATTAGTTTGGGACACGTCAAGCTAGACCGAAGAAAAATTACTTGTCAGCGATGTGTCCCCGTTGACAAGAGAGCAAAAATCTAACAAATCTAACAAATCTAACAAATCTAACAAATCAAACTGCTTGGATTGTAATTATGCTGAATGTAATTTTTAATTTCTTACAAATTGATACTAATTGCATGATCATATCATTACTGGTCTAAAAATTAGTAAATATCTGACATACTAATTATGCACTTTTTAATCAAATAGATTCTCTGATGAACAATTAAAATTGCATTACTTTAAATCCAATAAATTACATTTTTAAAGGCCTAAAAAATGATGCAAATATTATATTAAATTGCAATGTTTATTTTGAGTTATTCGAAAATAACAACATTTTACATTGATTTCTGGCTGACAACATTTATTGAATTTATTCTGTTGCTAAGGTAATACCGGTAGAGAAAACTTGTTTGTAATAATATAAGTTTATGTGCATTTGGTAACAAACTAGTTTATACTAAAAGCAAAATAAAATTAAAAATTTAAATTACCATTGAATCATAATCAAAGTTTTAATATTTTTATAAAATTTTTACTGATCAGGTATTTGCAATAATGAAGCAGGACAAATATTTAAAAGCAATTTGAAATTGTTTTAAGAGTAAGTACCAATTTATGAATAGTACATTGTTTAATTTCCAAGCATTAAATTTTATCTAAATTCAATAACCATTTCTAAATATTAATTTATTTATATACAATATTGAAAGTACTTTATTTTTTTATTAAATAGGTATTCTAAAATAATCGATTTATTTTATTAAGATAAATCGGACGTGTGGTTGTTCCGTTAGCTCTTATGCACGTTTAACTTTGTACATTATCGAATAACATATTGGTAATAAACGCTATTACTTGAAATATTTGCTTTTGATAAAATCCAATAAAGTCTGATCAATTGATACTTTTCAGATTACAGAAAAAAGTTATTTTGTTTTTAACACCTATATTATTACATATTACCTTAAAACTGCTATTTTAATTTATATTTTGAGTTATGGCATTTAAGATTGCAGATGGAAATTTATGAAACATTCTGTAATTATATAACTAAATTGCATCAAGCTACCCAGAATTAATTTTCTTTTCTTTCTGTATTATTTGTAGAAGTTTATTTAACAAATATTGCTGGTACCCCATTACATATGTTTTATGCCAATCTAATTTTCGTATATCTCAGAAAAATATTTTAGTATCCTTTTGCGACATATTATCATATAGAGTTTTCATATTTTCATATTTCTATAGAATTAATTATATAATAAATACTGATAAATACTGCAAGAAAACATCCATCGTTTTACGAGGCGTAAAATTCCAATTAAAAGGATTTGCTGAATTGAATATGAACTTATAAATAGGTTTTAATATTTCAACAATTTTATTCCGAATGTTATACTAATGATTTTTCCATCCAGATATAAGCTCTTCAAACGTTGACACAATTATAGAATATGACAGTTTAGAGAATGCAATGAAGCAGGTAATATCGGTTCTAACTTGCCAATTTCTGGAAATTGAACTTTAATGGGAAATTTACATAATTCTTCAATCAATTGCTTTAAGATAGATTTGTTTTGCTTAATTCAATTAATTCTAAAATAGTTTTTGAAGAAATACCAAATATAGTAGATCAAAATTCAAGAAAGAATTTTTGTCATAAACATTCAAAGCAGTAACAAAAAATTATTTGAATTATTATCTTCGTATTTAATCTATAATTGTGAATGTTGTTAAACAAAATCAAACCTATACATACTATTCGTATAAATATAAAAATTTGCATGAACCATGGATGCATCTAGAAGAAATTTATTGTCATGATTGTTATTTCTTAGGATAACATCCAAAACTATTCTTAAAACGCACTATGTTGTGAAAAAACATTAAAAATGAATGAAACTATAATAAAATCATAGGGACCTAAGCATTTGCATATATCCGCAGCAAATTGACATTCTCATGGGTGCTGCGTACATACACATTTATGCAATAATATACTATAGTTCTGTTAATACCAATTGCACGAAAACAGGCAGATTTAAAAGGTTTAGCAAATATTCACAGTAGTTTAGCATAGTGTGCAGTTTGTTCTAGCATCTTACTATTGACATTTGCCTGGATATTAATTCCAAATTAATTACCTCAAAAGTTTTCTATTTTCTGAAATTGAATCTTACATTCCACATACCTCTACATTTTCTTATCTTTATAATTGATACCGCACTTGAAGCAGCATTATTTCTAAGCCTATCAGTTATTGAATGTGAACATCAAATATCAAAAGTGCAAGAAAATATATTTTGTACATATACAATCGTTCATACAATCATACATAGACTACACTAAATTATATTATCACCACTGGTCTCAATAAATTTTAACTAAAACTACATCATGTAATATGTTTACTCAATAATTTATTAGTACTCGTTACTTATGTTAGTTATATTATGTTAGCCATATTTTATTTGATTAGTACTAATCAAAGAAACCATTTCAATAGCTTTTTTTCAATGGCTAGGTAAGGACTTGAATAGTTTTTGAAGCATAATGCATTGTTACTATTAATAAAACGTTATTTGTATCCAGAAATGAGATTTGAGAAACATTCAACCTTTGTTTAGTGTTTTACCTCTCTTCAGAGACACAAATTTCTTAATTCCACTTCTGCAAATACCATAATAACTGAAATTGTTAACACTCTACTTACTAAGCGCGCGGTGACTATATAAGATGCAATAAAAAATTATCACTGTGCCTTAATCATCCCACTAATTTCTTAATTGGACACTATGTTTATTAATTCAAAATTGCACTTAATAATTACATTCAAGAATACAGCCCACTCTAAAAACTTTCTTACATAGAATAAAAATATTACAATATTATACAAAAAATATTGCTATGCACAGGAACCAATGCAAAGATATTAGATTTTATCTCTGGTCTCGGTTAATTTTTATCAGAATTAATTAAACACAGAGAGATGCGTATGCATCATCCCACAACCGATATGCAAGGACACAGTGGAGCATATCCAGGTACGAAATACAAATAACGACAAACAAAACATCTTACTAGAAATACCTGCAATCCGCGTGAGCTAAAACGATCGTCTCTGTTCCACTAAGGTGTGATCGATTTCCTACCTAGACCTGGATCATTAATACTGCATTAACCCTATATTTTGAAACCGCGCTCGGTGACATTATTTTTAACAATTTAATGTGCCATGTTTTCAAAACAATAACAATTATAGTCTATAGTAATATAATTTGGAAATTTTTGAGATAGTTTGGACGTATTTTGAAAAATTGTTTAAACAATCTGGAGTGACATAGAATGAATAAAACACACTCTTCTTCAATTGTTTGCATTAATTATTATTTATTTACACATTTTTGTTTATTGTAGAATTTATAGTATTAAGGAGAGTACTTATTTATTTTCCTAAACATTATAGTACATTATAGTATGTATCCTACTCTCTAGAATACTTTCTTTCTATTTACACTTTGCCGGCCGGGCGCACCACGTTAGTGCGTGAAACTGTCGCGCGCAAAATAGTAGTTTCCCTCAGTACTCGGATATGATGCAAGTCAGCATTGCCGGCGCAAAATGAAATATATTGACGAAACGCCCGGACGGCATAGTGTTAAAACACTGAAGTAACTTTGGTTATAATGTTATTAAAATAAGAAACATACATGTGTACTTTTATTATTGCAATCATACTTGTCTTTCTGTATTTGAATTATTCTCTTTTTTATGATTTTTACCTCAAAACTCCTGTTCCAATGTAAGATCTACAGAGACACATCGCGTGGCGTTATAGTAAAAACTCACAAAGCCACCGCAGTAATCGATGAATTTGCGCGAGTATGGTGGAAACAGCTTTATCCATTGCCCTTTGAGAGTATTTAACGGCTGATTGCGTTCGCCTGCTTCCATCAGCACCAAACATGTGTTGATAACCGAGTTTTCACAGACTAAAATACACCTACCGCACTCTACAAATTCATCTCGCACATATAGTTTCAGACCTGGTTCATCTTCACTGTGATTTTGTCTCCATCCGTGCATCCATATATCCGACCGAGTCCTGTGTTCCTTTATAGCTCTTAGGGCTTGCATAGCATAGCTAGATTTCTTAAATTTTCCAGTTTGGTTGCATAGTTTAGTATTTTCTCCTGAATTCAACTGAAATGCTGAAAGACTTACAGATGCCGACATGCTTGTGAAAAACATTGGTGTCAAAGGAAGAAACGAATTCTCACGTGTATATTCCGATTCGATGCGTCGCTCTTGTGTTAGAAGCTCTTCAATCTCGATTTGCGACGATGGCACTTCAGCAACCAGCTCGATCATGCTAGGTTGTTGCCCCAATCGTATCATTTTTATTGTCCTCGGCTCATTCTCATCACAACTGCCTACTGGAGATATGCTACAAAAAGAGTTTAGTGTAAATAATGAGATATGAAATTTTCAGTCTATTTTCCGAACCTAGTATTGTCTGGACGATCATCAGGGAATTCATCATGAACTAGAATAGAGGGGCCTGAATGAGATGTGGAGGTACAGTCATCAGAACACTCTTCTATTACTTGTTGCGTAGAGGGAAAATTCGCAATTTTCATCCAACTCAATTTCTCATCCCCCGCATTTCGCGCGTTCTGTTTCCCGGCACACGACGACCTTGGACTGCTGTCGGGGAAGGCTGCCGCATCCTCCCACAAATCTGAGTCCGACACGTCCAGATCGCCGGCGGGAAGTCCAGCCGCCTCCTGCCCTATATTTGTAGCTGATGATTGAAATTCTTGTCAGTACCGACGTTGCATGCTGAAAACAATTTATGTCCGCTTATTGCATACTTAACGCAAGCGAGATGCGACTAAATTATGTTCATAAGAATAAAATATTTACTAACTCCAATCTTAGTAAACATCAATCTTCATGATGTGGAACTTGACGAACATAATTAAAGTTTAAAGTATAACTTACACTATTTGACTGACCGTGTTTGTTCCTCGTGCAAATATAAACAAGAAGAGGAGGAGACAACTTGGTAAATAAACGTGGTCGGACTAGCGTTTCCCTTAAGCGACTGAATATTACACCGAACCCACTGTTCAGTAAACTCACTCGTTCGATTCTGAAAACTTGTTTATGCCATCTCAGCTCCCTGTGAATCACTTAGCTGACCTTGGGCAAGCAAGCGCGCACAACAAATAAACACCGGCAGAAACATATTGAACGAATATCTAGAGAAAGACACATAGGCGATAAACTGTAAAATAATACTCACTATAATTTAATCCTATTCAGCACAATAATTACACATGCCCCGCTCCGTAGCACAATCGGAAAGCCGTCTGATTTTGGCCGTGACAGCGAGCTGCATATTCTGAAAACGCGGCTTCAAATCCTGCTAAGGGTATATTTAATATTATACTTCCACGAAATTGAATCCCAATAACTGCCAATAGCTCTAGTAGTTGATGCAGCATAATGAAGTCGACGTCAAAAATAACCCCCCAAAAATAACAACAATAAATTGCACATGATTCACTTGAAAAGAGGAGGATTCTTCTTTATTTAGATTTCCTTGACTCGAGTACATACTTGACTTGACCACTTTGTAACATTCCAGTTGTCTTTAATATACTAGAACATGTATTTTATGGTTGTGCACAGTGAACATCCATGGATTACAACAACACCTCTAGATTTGAGATTGATTAAGGGCCCCGGTCACATAAAAGTTGTTGCATCTTTTGGTCACAGCGATAGACAATACATTTTTATATACAAAGAATAAAATATATTGCAATACAATAATCATTTTCAGTACGAACCTGTCGTGCGCATTATTCTAATCAATTAAATTGACAAAAATTGTTAGTAGATGAACTTGGTACTCGCTTTTGTTCAACCCGTTTCCTCACAGTTTGAAAAAAAGTGAAATAAATTTTATTACTTTGCAATTATTGCCGCAAGTTACATCAACCAACCTCTGTCTGCAATCTCATAAATTGCCGCTTAACATATATTTTTACATTTAACTACATATGTATATTACATTCAGTCAATCGTTTATTATCATATAGACAGTTACTGGGTATCCATAGGAATTTAAGTTCCGGGGTATGATGAGCAATAACTAAATAATGTGAGTTTTTGTTTTACCTCCAAAAGTCAATATTTCTAATGAGGAAATATTGGTGATTGTCATAGAAACTCAGATTCTTAATATCAACCAAGTATCGTCTTAAATATTAAGTTTATTTTATGAAGTTAGCTGATTTGTGTAAAAGTAGAAATTTTGCAACCTAAATAAAATTGTGCATTACTATTCTCAATCATTGTCACCACCAACAACAGATTGCAATCGAGGCTTGCTGATTGTCCGAAAACCGAACGAAACAGATTTTGATTTTAGTCTTTCCGTCAAATCTCGCAATTTCATTAAGAAATGTCAAAATCGCGTGGTAGAAAAATATGTTCCAACAACTATTGAACGCTATTTAGGATCATGTACGTACGAAACTGCAAATTTGTTTACTCTTACATCGTGTAGGTGTGGGAATGCTTCGTATGCATTATTTAATTAACATTGTTTGACGAGCTCCAGCATTTGTTGACACAAACTCTGTAATTTTGATTCCAATCCGGTATGCTAAACACTAGCAGCCAAATTGTGGCGATTAGTTGCGGTTCACCACTGCGCTTTTCACCGTATTTGTACAATTACAGATGGCAGTAAACACTCGAGATGCGATCGTACGAGCGGTCGTTTTGGCTTTCGTAATGGAAGCTCCAATTTTTTTACTGCCGTCTAGAATAGAAATTTTAAATTGAAAATTGATGCGTCTATTTGGCACAATCGTGAGTAAACAAGCGTTGAAAAGCGCGCTAACTGTATAAATATCAAATCATAACAGAATGAGATCCAAAAAAGCGGAACTTTGCACATGCGGAATTAATACGCGCAGTGTATGCAGTGCAGGCAAGCGAACAGTGAAAAAGGTTAGACCTACAACGGCTAGATAGGTAAATAAGTCAAGCACGAGTGGGCACCTAGATTGGGGGTGGTGGGTTGTTTACATCGGCCGGGTATGCGGAAGGGGTTTTATTGATTGAAGCACAGGGATGAAGACTCTACGCGTGCTGTGCAATTTGCCAGCGGCTACGATAATTGGGTACTTACTCTGCAATCCAAACGCATCCTGAAATAGGTGAAGGAGAAATTTAAATTCTAATTTATACTATTATAAAGTTTGCAATAGCAGCACTACATTTATCAAACATAAATTTACTTCACTTCCTGGTTTAAACAGGCTTTCAGACGAAAAAATTGTAAATAAATAAATTGTAACTAAGTGTATATTACCAGTTTAGTATTTGCTTCAGTGTCTCCGCGGTATTCAACCTCAACTTTAGCTTTTTCCATAATCTCGTTAATGAAATCATTGACGTCCCGCATTTTATCCTCGTCACTCTTGAATTCAGTTATCCTCACGTCCAATGGCAGCTGAATGGTAACTAAATCCAGTTTCAGGTTCGACATTTTGTGGATTCACTTTTTCACGGCACGTTAGCGAGAGGATAACGATAGGTGCGAGCGTGTGCGCACCGCGTAGAGTTCGGGAAGCGACAAAACCAAGTCGGGTGCTCGCTGTGTCCTTTTCCCCCTCTACCCTAACCAGGACGTTCTCCTACAGCGCATCCATCGTCCTTTTCACCGTTAACCTATTTAACGACATATCGGGAAATGCAGTGGGTTCTATTGACTCCACACAGTGCTTCAATATTCAATTGAGTTTTTCAACTTCATTTGTCTCCCATTATAGAGTGAACCACATATACAAGATAAGATAAAAATGTAAAAAGATCCCACGGTATGTATTGATTAAAAACACAACAGGATAATGATTTCTATTTGTAAAAAAATACAATGTAAATTCATATCAAAACAGTCAAAACAAAAAGCATACTTCAAGTATTTCTAGTTGAAGGCATATGAGTTAGCCACTGCAAGAGATGTTATCGATTTTTATTGGATATCATGCAGATTCATGGTCACTGATTCAAAATAATAATATCGGGAGGGTAATTTTCAATTTGCTTAAATATCAGTTAATGTCAAGGGTAAAAAAATCAAAACGAGTATTTTCATGATATAATTTACTAGGTTTGCGTAAGTCACATTGCGATAACGACTTTTATCTACTTATTGGCATATTCTCATTATTTACAAACATTTTAAGTGACAACTAAATTTGGTCAGAACAGAAATTTACTATTTCATCGACTTTATTTCGTATATATTATGATAAATTAGTATTATTCCTTAATTTTGACTAACATAACAACTAAATACATAATATACATTTTATGCCAATATTGGTTCATTCTTTATCTTCCTTTTCTCCTCGGCCTTTCTCATTAGTTTCCGTTCTTGCATTGCTAAAGCTGGATCTTTTAGGAACAGTCCACAGCACCAACCTCGTGTTCTCATACAAATGCACATAAATATGACGATAGCAATAATGGCTATAAAATCATTCAATCAAACTGCGGCTTAATCAACTTACTTTACAAACTTACTGCATGTTACTGGTAGCGTCACAAGAAAGAAATAGGTCCATCCATGAGAATACTCAGCTACATGCGGTGAAATAGCAAAATCATACAAATCATTATTATCCGGCAAGTCATCCGCATCGTACTCATTTGGTGTATCCTTTGCCTTCTGAGTAGTAATAGCAGGCTGCCCATGTTCGGTTGCTTCCTCTCGTCGTTCTTTGGTCTTCTCTGATTGAATTTCCAAAACACCTTTATTCTTATTCAAACTCTCAAAGATTGTCTCCTCAAGAATTTTGAAAAAACTCTGATTGTCTTTCTCCGATCCTAAGCGCGCTGAGTGACGTTTGATGCGATTGTTATCCGATGGTTTGGGGGCGGCGACACGTGTGTCAGTGTCACCGCTAATGGATAAAAAATAATGCCGCGTTTGTTTCGTGCTACTTGCGCTTTTTGGTGTCACCAGATTGCTTGTGCTGGATTGCGTCAGGATCTTAGGCGTATCATAAATTGCTATGAGCTTCCTTAAATTCGGATTATGCTCATGCTTCGGTTCGCCTTTCTGGAGCTGCACCAATTTTGATGAATTGCCACGCATAATTTGAAAGTCATTGGTATTGTTTAACTTGTCTCGCTTTGTTTTCAAGGGAGCAATATCCAACGTGTTTCTTTGGATCATGTGGCAACTCCTGCAAAAGCCATTCATGCCATGTTGGCAGTAGGAATCACTAGGCTCCTTCTTTAGTAACCAATCTAAGTCAGTAATGTTGCTATTGTCAGCATCCTGGAATTTGATTCTCGAGTCGGGTTTCTTTTCCTTCGGAGTAAAATCACGCGTAAACGACGAAAAGAAGAACTGTAAGAGTCGTTGGAATGGATCCAAGAAAAATGGTGGATCGAATCCTGAACTTGCACTTCCTCCAAAACTATCTTCATTATCAATTTCTTTAGTGTTTGCTAAAAATGTCACCATCAGTTTAGGCCTTGGGCCAAGATCAGCATTATCCTGCTCTTTGTGGTTGATGCTATTCAAGAAGTCACGTTTGCTATCCAATGCTTGACAGGTTTTCACCGAACTGGCCACCAAATCAACTTCAGATTTGTTCTTAAGCTTGGTATCATTCAAATTCGAAGGGTTTGACACAAAATTGCTGCGTCCACCTTAAAAACACAATATTTATTAACGAATGACACTGGTAGTTCAACGCAAATGATAATTACAATGTACGTAGATTAATAAAGTTATGTAAAACGTGAGTATCTTCATACTCGCTAGAACATTAAAATGTTAATGTTCACAATAAATATTTTAAATAATATATGTACACGACGGAGAACGCCAATAATAAAAACAATAATGAAAACGTTTTGTTTTCAACCTGGATTGCTTAATTTTGAATATTAAATTGGCGTTTGTTTTACAAAGTAATTAAATTACATGATAAAAATTAAACGAGAATTGTTGAAAGTATCCAATAAACTACAAGATCAACTATTTTCCTATAATTATACTGTGCCAGAATTACCAGCACTTTTATAATTAAATTTAGAAATCAGATTCTCGCTGTATAAGTACGTTGAGTAAACAAACATTATCTAATCAAAAGTTGGTGCTAGAGAATTATATGAATTCCATATTTCTAGGTCACCATTGTCGTTACATACCCAAGCAATTCAAGTAGCAGCGACGTTTTATTTTACAATTTGTTCAATGGTACCGTTTGCGGTGTCGGCAAGCAAGATATAAACTCAACAGCACATTGGTCTCCCAGGCAGACTGGAGTGAGAGTTGTTCAATACTATGTTTGTGCTCTAGTTTTATCCAGCTGAATATCTATCTCTATACTAGTTTTGCATCGGAAACAAAGGCTGCAAGTGCACTAGATCAATAATAGTAACATTTGCTAAAATGGCAGCTAAAAGCGAAAAGATCAGTATCATTGGGAGGTGAGTTTACTTCACAGAGTACTTATATTAAAAAGTTTTATTGCTCAATAACATTGTCTGACATTGTTTTTATTATATATTAGCGGACTTATCGGTCGTTCATGGGCAATGCTGTTCGCCTCAGTTGGATATCAAGTCACGATTTATGACATCGAGCCGAAGCAAATAGACACAGCTTTGTCCGATATCGAGAACCAACTGAAAACCTTAGAAAAGGAAGGTCTGCTGCGTGGTAAACTTAATGCGGCTCAGCAATTTGATTGTATTCGTGGTATGCATTTTAATTTGCTTACTTATAAATATAGAGCATATTAAATAGAATACTTTTAATACTTAGTATTTTGTGTTTTAAGGAAATACAAATTTGGCAGAAACAGTCTCTGATGCTGTCTTGATCCAAGAATGTGTTCCAGAAAATTTAGAACTTAAAAAGAAAGTTTGGAAGAATGTAGATCAAGTTGCTGGCTCAAACTCTATTTATTCAAGCTCTACCTCGACCTTCATGCCCTCAACTTTCTCGTCTGAATTAAAGAACAAACAGAATATGGTCGTTTCTCATCCAGTCAATCCTCCCTACTATGTTCCCTTAGTGGAGATTGTGCCAGCCCCCTGGACTGACTCTAAAGTAGCTATAAAAGTTCGCAAAATTATGGAGGAGATTGGCCAAACGCCAGTATCACTCTCCAGGGAAATTGAAGGCTTCGTTCTTAACAGAATTCAGTACGCCATCTTGAATGAAACATGGAATCTGATCAATGATGGTATACTAAATGTGACTGATACCGATAAAGTCATGTCTGATGGACTGGGACCCAGATATGCTTTTATGGGACCTTTGGAAACTGCACATTTGAACGCTGAAGGTTTCACCAACTACTGCGAGCGATATGCAAATACGATTTATGCTGTGAGCAAAACAATGAAACCACTGCCAAAATTCGAGGGACCAAAGGTTGCAGAAATTGCTCACTCTTTAGAGAAGAAGATACCTCTTGAACAATTGCAAGCAAGGCGTAACTGGAGAGATTTATGTTTGACTAAGCTTAGTCAGCTTAAGAAAGAAACAAATTAATTTGTGAATTACAATGAAGATTGAATTGTGTTGTGATTGTTGTGTATAGTTTAAGTACACTTTAAATAAATACTTCTGTATCACACATAGTGTATTATGTGTAGTTTTTTGTGGGTAAATCCCACTCAATTTCTAAACTTGATAAGGCTTTGATTCATGCGTCTGGATTATCATATTAAACTACAGTAATCATCAAGTGTGCGTCGTGCACGTCCATAATGAATTCACAGTATAATATGTACATAAGTGGATTATCAACTAAAGATCTATTACCTTTCATTATAAATGTAAGAAGTCCTAAACAATGTAATCCTTAAAAAACTCTTTTTTGTTGTAGAGCAAATATGTTTCATTAGCCAGTGCGATAGAACAATATCAAATTACAGGAAGTGACCTTCTGGTATGTACAATAAACTATTTTAATAACGAGTACAACTAAAATTCATAATTTACTAGGAATTGCATGAATTTGATTTGGTGCGAAAATTTGGAAATAATGTAAATCGTAAAATGTTTGCGGGACTTTTAATAACAACGCAAACCACGCCCAGTGAAATATTTTCACTGCCAATTAATACAAATAATAAACAACGTACAACAAATGTTGAAGAACAGAAAGCAGAGCTGAAAGCGATTTTTGCCAAATGGAATATTCAGCAACACAGGAAATCACCTCATTTTAATAAACCTGAGCCAAGTTATAAGCCAAATGTATTTACAAAGCCTGCGCAAATTGCAACTGGAGGGTATAAATCCCAACAAAAAATATTTAAGCGGGAATCCATAACAAATAAGCCATCAGAGCAAAATATAAGAATACAATCTTCTGTTTTGAACGGTGAGATTTCTACAAAACGAAATAATTTTGATGTATCAGGGTGTCTTCCAAAAACGAACCGTCATCAAATTAGTGGACTGTTTCTAAATGAACAATCAAATGAATTTCAAAATGAAGAAGTGCAAAAAATAAAAACGCCTGCACTAAATTGGAATCAAAGATCCCCGCAAGCAATTAGGAAGATATCTGTCCCGAAAATATCAATAAACAAACCAGAAAAGGACGACTTGCCGGAATATATTAATACTTCACGAGGTCACACTCCGACACAATCTGAAGAACATTCCAGTTTTCCAAATCTCATATACACTAATCAACAAGAGCAAGAACTGGAAGAACTTCCAGAGTATGCTAATACCGACGTTGAACAAAATATTGATTACCCCAATTTAAACGACCCAAAAGTTCGCCAAGAACTTGAGATTAAACTGCAAACAGCGTTATTTGAAATTCAAAGTAAGAATTTTGGAAGAAAACCACCAGATTATGCAGAAGATGACGAACCGGAGACCCATTCAGAAAATATCTATTCAAATACTCCAGATTCATTCGATTCGTTTGATGAAGATGACACGCAAGCTTTCGACACAGACCCTGCGACATTACCACCACCATTACCAGATCGCCCACCAGAACTTTTAGCACATGGCACGGTTCGCAAAATCAAAACAAGAGATTCATCTAGTCCTGTAGCAAAAGCGGTAAACGCAGTCGAAACAACATTAAATCCACGTAACAAGGATACCATTGCAAAACCAATTATTGACCACACCTATGGGCAATTTCCACCGGTTGTACCTTCACCAGTTTCAGCACCAATCTTAGATGTATCAGATGATAACTATGAACAACCTGTTACGCTAAATTCACCCGAGTTTGTTTTAAGAAGAATTAAGTTCTTCCGTGAAGTAACTCGCGATCAAGCCAGAGACATTCTGACCGGAAAGCCAATTGGCACGTTTCTAGTCAGACCTAGTAAAAAATTCCTTGCGGTATTAATGTTCTTAGGCAAGTCAATGTTTTACAACCTGCCGATATGTTATAATAATCTACGAAATGAGTACTATCTCGCGGCGGCACCAGGTGTTACAAACCCGAAAACATTCAAAAACATGTCCGATTTATTAGACTTTTATTCAAATGTATCACCGTGTGAAGATGGTCAAATGATACTGTCTGTAAGTGTCAACAATTTGCAAGATTAAATTACGAAATAAAAATTCATTCCATCAAATTTATACACTGCAATTAAAACTTAACACACCTTTATCTATTAAAATATTATAAAGTTATTCAAAACTCACGAGTAAAGTAAAACTATCAAATAGCATATAAATACTCCATCTATTTTAATAAACAAATTATTGCATTATTTCAGATGCAAATAAATATTTGCAAATAAAAACAGTAGTTGCATTACCAACCACCAAACCCTTTACCAATTACGAATTCGCCCTCTGACGTTAATGTAAGGTAGCATCGTTTACAACAAACCAACTAGGCACTTGCCATAAATTTATCGCTGTTTGCTCCATTTCTGTTTCACATTTCTTCAAAAGATCTAACTCTTTTTTGAGTTTGCTTTCCCGTTCTTTTAACTTGTACATCTCTTGACAAAGCCAAAGATTTGCTGCGTGTTTTTCTTTATTAGTTCTTTGACATACTTTAATATCATTTTCTCTTTCTGCAATAAAACATTTGCTTAAAATCGTGCATAAAATATGAATAAACTCACTTAAAAAGGCTGCTCGTAATTGATTCATACATTCAGCCATATCAGTTGATGCTTTGCTAGTTGATGGACTATTTGCCATTGCCTCTTGCTCCAAAGATGCTTCCTGCTTAGAATCACTGTGAATTGCACCAGCTAGCATTTGCATATGTTGACGTCCTTGCAGATGCTCGCGTTTATTGTGTAAATTATGAAAGTATTGATCACATGTCCTACAATATAGTTCCTCATTATCTTCTTCCTACAAAAATAAAGAATGACAACTTTTCCTACAACCAGAGATTGGATGCATACATCTAAATCATCAGTTGCATCCATATCACTCTCTGATAACACATTGTACTTGGCTCTATTTCTTCTTTTATTTGCTAAATATAGTTGATATGAGCTAGACTGTCTGTATTCCCTCAGTTCTTCTCTATACCTCCTCTTTTCCTCTTCTGCTTTGTCAAGATATGGCCTTTTCTCATTCAAACTTAAACTGGACCACTTGTTTCCTATCAACTTGGTAATTTCATGAAATGGTAAACTACTCTTTTTAAACAGCAGTCTTTGCTCATTCAAATATAAGTTATACCCAGTTGAAGGTGCTTTTGGTGGTAAATGTAACAATTCTGGCTTCCTTTTCCTGCCTTTGGGCCACCCGCCTCTTTTCTTAACAGGAACCTTACCTGTCTCCAAAACATTCAAGTTTAGTTCTTTGCTCTCAAACTTATCTTTGCTGTCTTCCTTAATATCAATCTTCACACTGCTTCCATCAGAGTCAGATACATTAGAACTCATAAAACTTTCAACATCAGTAGTCAATTCTACTAGGTCATTATTCAGATCCAGTGATACATATTTATGGTCCCTTTCTTTTTTGGAAGGCATTACTATAGATGAAGATGATGTAATAGAAGTACATGGTGGTTGATTAAATTCACTTGATTCACTAGTAAAACCATCACTGTCAGCAAGTCCATCAGATAATGTAAAACTGGAGTTTATTGCTTGCACAGATTGTACTGAAATCAAAGGTTTGTCTTTCTGAATGGTTTTTTTATTACTCTGTAATAATTCAGCAGCTAATTTTTGGAGGTCCTCCACAGAAAGGTTTAAACCTGATGAAAGTGCATCAGTCAAGGACAGACACACTAACCTATATACAATAAAAGTTGTTATTTCATGCCATTTTTTCAATATATTTAACTGAGATCACATATCACGTACCCTTTCGGTGTTTGAACTAATATTCCATTGCTTAGTATAGTGTTTGCTTCCTCTACAGATTGAATGTCCATTGTACTTGTCGGACCAATACTTCTTTAAATTCGCCCAAAATGTACGTCAGTAGGTTATTTTGAGCAAAGAAAATGTCTCCACACATTCGCACTCAATAAGAAAGTAGTATAACAATCATGTTTTATAAATCAAATTAATAAACGCTTGCGTTCCAAGCAAGTAAATACCACGGAACCGTCAGATCGTGCGTTTGGAAGCAAACAAACATCCTAACCTGCTGGAACCAATGATGTATGTGCTGTATAATGCTGATAATGCGTATTTATGTTAATCCGCATTCAAAGGCAATTCATATACTTTTTAAAAATATGTTCAAGGTAAGCGAGTGAATATAAATGAACACATGAACTAAGCGCAATAAAAAATGCCGGGTACAAGCAACGCTCCGTGCATAGCACATGCGACTGCCGAGCGCGAAAATAAACTGTACGTAGTAGAATTGTGTCACATTTGGTCACCTTTCATTCGCGTGGTATACCTGGTGCGAAATTTAACCAAATACAATACAACACGCAGCGCTCTCGTGAAGTCGTACAACGCGCTGCGTGATCCACACGTTTCACCAAGTTCAACCGGCCACAGTAGAAAAGGGCAAGCAATAAGCGGAAACTAGAGTTGATAGGACAAAATGATTACGCGCAGTCTGTAATTTTAACTGGCCGCGGTAGAGGTTGGTTGAAGTAACTGTCGATTCATGCAATTTGTAATAAATTTGAACTGGGTACAGTAGGACAATGTTGAATGGTCTATACAGAAAATATTTTATCATCCAAAGTGGACATTTTATAACTTTCTGACGAATTCACAGGAACCAACAAATTTAATGTCAAATTAAAGGTAATAAGAGAGACTTTGCATGCTTTTTTAGAAATTTTAAATTAATAATTACCGGAGACGTCAAGCAAATTGCACGCTGTTTAACTCTTACCTTCCACTCAGAGCGCACTTCAATAGTAAACAATCTATCGATATGAAATTAATTCGGAACAGTGTGCAGTTTTATTTCTAGTGTCAATCCTTTCGAGAATTTAATTTATCAACTCAACACCAACTATCAACAAATAAATGAATCTTTATGTGATTTGATGTATTGTTTGTTTTAATCATGTTTATTTCTATGCCATACATCTAGGTAAAAACCATATAAAATCGCCTGATGCATGTTTGTATAGCTTAAACTTTTAAATATTCCGGTACAAGATATTACTTTAACATTATTCATATACATAGTGTTCGTTCTCGGGAAACATTATATTAGTCAGTAGAATAATTATATATATCGTGGCAATAATCAAATCGGACCTAAAGATAAAGAAAAGATAAATAATCGGCTCACATCCTTATATAATTTACAATATAATCTTTCTTCTTAAAGAATTTAAGAACCATCCGAATTGGCATGAATGAATTTTGTACGGAAAAGACAAATACAAATCAGCCTTCAATACAATAGCACATAATCCAAATAAATCTCCTATACATAAATAGAACCTTACGATGTAAACATAGTAAAGCATTTCTTTGTCTTTAATGTTTGAATTATCGAAACTGGAGCATTATTTAATCCAGCTCACGTATATTTCAATATAATAATAATAATAATCCTTGGCACTTTAAATTCAAGCCAAGTTTTGTTCCTGTTTATAAACCGCGTGGAATGCGTTTCGAATCAAAGCGTACGGGAAACAGGATTCTAACAAATCCATTGTAAGGAACGGCGACTCTTGCACAATCTGGTCTAATAAAAGATATACCGATTCGCGATTTCTAATTGCCTCGCGATCTGCTTCTTGCCCCAACCTTAATAGACTCGAAGATGCCAAAGCAAGAAACTCCTTCATTCTATCTTCAATGTCCCCTTGATTACAGATTGTGAATAAAGCACCGAAAATATTATTAATGGCCAGAGCCATGCAGTGAATGTTATTAGAATGTCCTTCGAGGGATGCGCGATAAAAGGAATTTTCAGCTCTGGCAAGTCGTGGAATCGAAACGGCAACAAATACCATTAACAAACATACCAAGGAGTGGTCCTCACCCTCAGATTCGGGTTTCTGCTGCAATTTAAGAGCGTTTACTAGAATCGGGTCTACCTTACAAGGTAAACCAGCGGCAGATGTCATTTCACTGACCACTTTCATGGGATCCCCGCTGGGGAGATGATGACGGAAATCCAGGATGGAACTCAAAAGGAATGGAATTCTTTCCTCAAGTACGTCGGTCAAGGCAGATTGAGCCAGTTGCCTGAAGCTCAGAATTACGCCGATAATAGTCATTCGTTGAAGAACATTGTCGACATTCTTCAAATTCTTAAAGCTTTCCTTCATGACATCTGGCTTGTCAAAATTGGTTCGCAATGTACTCAGAACGTCCTTATTAATTTCCGCAAGTTTCTTCAACTCTAAAACCTGACTTGCAGTATGCCACATGAGAGTCTCACTCAGTTGTCGCAAACCATAGGGTCCGATCAATTCAGCAAGCGCGCGCAATTCGTTGATGTCCGAAAACTCTTCGGCGTTGAAAGGAAATGCGCCATCCGCTGTTAAACTAATGAACGCACGTTGATTCATTGAGAAACAAATATTACCTGCACTAACGCGGCGAAGCAAAACTTCACTATACCATTGCGTGTAAAGCGCAGCAATTGTTTTCTCACCGTGTGAGTCCAGATTTTGCGTTTGCTGCAGCAGACAATTGTTGAATACCCGCGTGATGTCAATGTGAACATAGTTTTCCACGGTCTGCAGAACATTCATATAAGACCGAACACATGCTAACAGTTCACTTGGTTTTGCTATTTCATTCGTGTCTTGCTTATACATTACCATTCCAACTAATGCTTGCGAGAAACGGTTCTCCAAGTGTTGATAAAGATATTCTCGAGGTGCAAAAGTATATTCCCAAACATTGATGGTAGAACAGTAGTTAATTGCATAACACAACTCAGTCAGAGCCATGTGCAATTTGTCCATTGTCGTTAGATTCTCACGAGTCTTTCTATAACTCTCGAAACCGGGTTTCTCAATCTCAATCACATTTTTCTTGTTCTTCTCCTTTTTCTTTCGTGCCATTTGCGAGAGTAACACAGCGCAGTTCTTCGGCAGCAATCGATCGCTCATTTTGCACTGCTCATCACAAATTGCGGTGATAATATTCTTCGCTTCTTTGGCCATCTCCTCCAAGAATACATTGACTACACTTAAACTTCTCTCTCGAATATGATGTCTTTCTTCAGGACACAACTCGTGTGTACAGTTTTGGAAATGACTGCAAATCAGAGGGAAGGCAGTGATAAACCTGTTCTGTGCAGGGAACTCCAGGCACATATGGAATTGCTCTTCAAAATTCCGACTGTAAAAACAAAACAACGACAAATCAGAAGTCTCTGTGGTGATTGCGTCGAGATGGTCAACCATTCGCGTGTGGAATTGAACGCTATCCAAAAATCTAACAATTTCGATGTTATCCATTAGTTTCATTTGCGCACCGGTTGAGGAAATAAAGGCTTGCAAACGAAACCAATCTAAACGGAAAGGGAAAAAATCAAATACTTCGTTGTCTTCTACTTGTTTCAGGGAAACACTCGCGATTGTATTACACAACGATGATAATATCATGTGTTCGTCCTCGCCGGCTGCTTTTAGTTTCTGCATCATTTGATGTAATGAAGGAGCGTCATAACCATATAAATATTGAACATAATACCTAGAATAAATCTCAAATGTTTATACCCAATATACCTTCCCATACGAAATTAATATGACTACTAACCTTTGCATTACTTGACTGTATTTTCTCACTAAAGCCCGTAACTCTTCCATGTGAAACAACAATTCGGGCAATTGACGATCAATCAAATCTTCGGTTGATTTTCCTTTCCCCTTGTGATGAGGTGGACTGTCATGATGACTAAGAAGCCAAAGAACTTCATCCCGAGCATAGCTTAACGCCATAAACACTACCAATGCTTTTGGACCTAACAATCCAGGTTGATCTGTAAGAATCAATCCCAATTCTTTCAACGCTGTTCTTAGATACTTCCTACGTTCACGATGTTTGTAACCAGCCTTCTGGTAAGCAGAATTCTGCGCATCTTTCAACTCAGTCTGACGCTTTCCCATTCCTTTCACACCTTCCAAATATTGAATAATGTAAGGATGAATGTAAATCACTTCATCCCTAAACAATGGAATCACCCAAAGGTTTTCCAACGCACCCATCCACAGCTCATGATAACACTTGTCTTGTATAATATGGGGCATAAGAGACAATCCAAAAATAATCCATTTGTGCATTGCTTCCATACTCAAATATTCACATGAAACGTTATCAGACAAAGTTGGCTTCAAAAGGTGCTGTGCATTTGCGACTAAGCTTAGTTTCGACTCATTACGCAATATGTCGACTGGAACATTTCTCGGTTTGTAGATTGGATTCAATGATTCAAGAGCACTTTTCAGTATATCTGAATATGGAACAAACTCTTCTGATAACTTTTTGAATGGGTTTTCATACTCCATCACCATACTCCCCAACCTGGGAAAACTCTTATCAGGCTCTGAATTCATCATTTCATGAGCTGCATTAAACAATCCCAGCACAGCTTTTCTATCTTCAACTTTTGAAAGCAATATCATTAGTGAAACATAAGTCACCACAAGATCCAAATAGTTTTTAGTGAGCTCATAGTTCAATGTAATATCCAATTTTACTTTGACACTAGCTATTGTAATCAACAATTCAGTGACTTTATCCTTAAAGTCTAACAAATCAACAAAAGTGTGATAATAAAGTGATAGGGACTTTATAACTTCAGCTTTGATTGACTGCAAGGGTGACAAACTTTTCACATCAATCTGTGGGAACTTCTTTGTAATTGCCTTAATAGAGGATTCCAGATTCTTATCAGACAAGAAGCTAGGTTTTGATTTAGCATCACCACAGGCTTTCTTAATATTATAGATCCGAGTCAGCATGCCAAACCCTCTATCATTGAGAATTAGCAGCTTCTCAGCCAGCTTCATATCAGCTAGATTGTTAGGCCTCATCTTGTTCTAAAACAATCACACAATTGTAAAATCACCTTTCCTGAGTGAAATAGACTATCTACCTTTTATATATAGAGAGAATAATCCAGTATTGCTTGATATTCACTTTTTCTACGATGTTGAGGCGTAGTTTGAGGTTACAATGGTTTAAATTGATAATGCTCTGTGTACCGTATCATTGTTATACTTTTATTCACCACGTAAGATACCTACACATATACACTATATTCCTGTCTTATTTGTGATGCGTTTAATAACTTCTAGGCATTGTTTATTGACGGAACAGGATACGTTTGTTACACTGTGATGTGCACAGGCGGTGCCTAACAGTCCCCTAGAACTTCCTCCACTGACATGGAGGAAGTGGGCACTATACCGACTGTTTCCAAAATGCAATCTGTTAGAAAATCAATATGGGTGTGATTAATCATTAGGTCGATAATATATCTGATATATCAACATTTTAATAAGTAAACATTCGTAAAATGAATCAATATAATAAGTGGCATCTTAAACTGGTCAAAAAAACAAACTAAATTTCTTTAAAAAATAAATGTCTTTCTTTATTAATTTATTCTATGACACTTTATTGTTATTACCTGCGTTGTCCTTTTCTAAATATTTTACGCTAGGGTCCAATGGAAGTTTTATAATGAAGAAAAATTTGGGCGTCTATACGAATTTGTATCTGCCCTAATTGCATTCTTTAAAATAAGAAAAAATCATTCAATTTTTATAAACATCTATTGAGAAATTACCTAGACACATGATGTCCTTTAAGTTTTTCCATAATACTAAACCTTTCCGGATCAAATTCTCATTAGTGTAATAATCACATTATTTATTTAGAAATGATTACTGTACTATTGGTGGATAATTGTGGCCATAGAATATATTCTAAGTATTTGTTTCAAGTCATATCCGTATATTTAATACCATCAATAATTTGCTGAATATACTTTAATTCTGTCATCCCCTCAGAGGTCCAATCACCATACTTTGCCAATATTCCCCTCGCTTTGTCTCGTTCTTTTTGTTTGACATTTTTGCTCAAGTAAAACAGTGTATAATGCATTATAGTAGCAGGATTCAAAACAAACCCAGCATTGAAAAACAAACATCCCTGGGCTTGTATCTCTTGCATTGATAGAGCTTCCGCTTTATTTGTTTTACTTTCCAGCTTAACCATCATCTGAATAGAATCATTCCGTATTTCACCACTTTCTTCCTTCATTTTACCGTTTCTGATATCATCTCTTCAAAAAAGATCACATATTCTTGTGGCTTCGGCAAAAGCCCGAACCACTGAGACAGCTTTGGATAAAACAGTTGGAGGTTTCTAGAAATAACTTGCATCCGTTCCAAAGACGCTAGTGCCACAATAATGAAATTAACTGTTTTTAAGACTATTACACTCAATTTTAAATATTCACCCATGGCATTAATACTTTGTACAAGAAACTGCAGCATTGGCTTGGTACATTTGACAACTTCCGGAAAAGCTGGAGATAGTTTGCGGCGGAGTCGTTTCTGCGTTGACCACCAAGAAAGAAGTGATGCGCAGTGAATGGCGATCTTCACTGAAGAACATTCTTCTTTCATTAATGCTCTCAACGTCTCTGTTCATAATATCATAAAGGTGATCTAAGCTAAAGGCCTGTAAACTGGCGTAGTCCTCATGTAAAGTTTTTCATGTTTTACAATTTTTTTACAAGTTTTTAAACGTGATGACGAATAATACAAGTAGAATCAACTTTTTCAAAGTACTTAAAGAGAAAATGTAACTTTATGTTACTACTGTAGACAATTTCGTACTAGTAAACAGAACCATTATTTATCGTAGAATAGTATTATGCCAGATTACTAAAAATAAGTGGAGTTATCTGAAATTTTATTAGCATTAATATTATTATTATCTCATTTGCATTATTAGTTTTAAATACTGATACTTTTTACCTAACATGTTACCAAAAAATTGTCTAACTAGACTATTTTGAGTGGTTTGTAAGGATCGAATTATTAAATGCTTATTATTGCTTTTATTTTGGATTTTTAGAAATGTTTTGAAAACATTCAGTAGATCAAATGATCCCAACCTACTACCAAGTCATATTAAATTTGTTTTCTCAAAAACGCAAACAAACTCTTATAAAATATAGAACAATTATTAATATGAAATAATTAGTGTAAATAGTGCTTATTACATGTAATAAACTACTCTTCTAATCATGACTGCAATAAGACACAGAATACAAGAAGAAATATTCCAACCAAATGATGAAAAAATAATTTCAATTTGCCATGTAGGCAAATACTTGAAGAAGAAGAAGGCCTCCTTCCTCTGCATTGTTAGCACAATCACCAAGCCTATAAATATAACAATAGTACAAGTAAAACAATCTGATAAATATTTTAAAAGGAAAAGATCATGGACATTAGCTGAGCTTAAAACAGTAGATGGCAAGAGCGAAGGGCCTGATGCTGCAGACTTTGATTTGTATATGGATAAAGTCTATCATTGGGCAGCATCCAGTCTACAAGAAAGGCAGAATTTTATCATAACACTCTATAGGCAATCAAATAAATATCTGCTGAAAGAGAAGCCAATGTTCAGAAATGTTCCAAAGTCTTGGACTGTAGAAGAAGATCTGACACCTGAAAGTATTAAGTTTGCTACTTCACCATTAATGGGACTTGATAATGATTTGTCTGAGGATTTTCAAGCTATTACTGATAAGGAACAAGAGGATTTGTCAAAGTATATGGTAGAACTTATAATACAGAAATTGAACTACTAATTTGTATTGTTTTAGATTAATGACTGATTGTGAGTTTGCCATTAGCAATGCAGAAGCTTTTATGGAAGTTCTTGCAAGAGATTTATCTCTGTTAGATGGTGAAAATGTGCAGTGTGTGTTAGCATCAGAAGCACAAGTGGAATCTCTAATGCAACAACTGGAACTAGCAATTAATGAAGCAGAGAAAATAGAAAATCGATTGGATAGTTATGATGAGATCCTTAAACATGTTAGAGATACAATGAAGAACATGGAGAAGAAGAATATGATGATAGAGGTTGCAGATAGGAATAACTCAAGGCTTTTGCAAGAACTGGAAAAGATTGTTGTAAGTTCTACTACACTTGACCATCTATTTTCTGTTAATATTATTACTTGTTCCCACTAGACTCAATTAGATCTGCCTCCAAAATATGAAAATGCTATTGAAGAAGCTGACCTTACAACGCCTCAAGGTTTGCGAATTGCAGTGGAAGCTGGAAATGCATTGCGAAAATCAATGAATTCCCAATTAGATCCTGCCTTACTTCGCCTCGCTGCTGTGCAAGAACAACGCAAGAAGTTTGAAAAACTCAAGGAGAAGTTCTCTCGGACAATTAATCGCCAACTAAACAACTTGTTTATTCACTACGGTAATCATAAAGGCGAGGGTGAACGGACCACGGATGGCCTTATTTTGCCACAACACAGTGCAGTCCACAAAGAGTTAACAATGTATACAGATTTAATGCATTGGACTAAAGTAATGGATCGTACTGCCTTTCAACAACTTCGAAAAGTTTATACTGATTCTCTTGGTAAGTTATATGAACGAGATTTGAAACATTTGTTTGAGGCTTCCAAAGAGAAAATCTCGGTTTCTGGGCCAGTTACAACTCCAACTAGAAACACAACTCTTCTGGGTCTGGATAGGGAGCAGTGGTCGTCGGAAACTGAGCCCAGAGACAGGCAAAGATATGATTCCACGTTGGAACAAGTTTTGTCTTTATTGGAGCCAGTGTGTCTCCAAGAACAACAATTTTGTGTAAGTTTCTTTCAGTTGGATGTTATTATTCCGTGCTCAAAGAATACATTAACTACATTGGATGGAGATGATGAACAACGTATTGTTACTGACAAGAAGGCAGAGAAGCAGATTAATGAAGATGTTAGAAATATGATGAGCTCGTTATTTTCTTGCTTAGAAGAAGAACTTATTAGTTTCATTGGTTATATTGAAAAACAAGATGCGTTGTAAGTATTCACATATTATTTTAATAGAATTATCTACTAACTAGTCGATTTTCAGTTATTGTATGTATGTTTTGGTAAGACTTAATCAACATGTTATGTCTGCACAAAGTTCTTTCTTAAGTAACACGTTTGCTTCGGTACTCATTCAAATCAAACGCTCTTTGGATCGTTTTATGCAGACACAAATACAGTCGATTCAAGAGTGTAAGATGCGGAGTAAATCCAAGGGGATATTTCCGTATGTGATTAACTTGGAAGAGTTTGCCAGCAACGCTGATGTGTTATTGAAGAGTGAACGGCGCGCGGACTTAGAAAAGTGGTACACACGTCTAGTTGATCAGATGATTGATTGTATTGCCACTCAGGCGAACGATAGTTCAAAAGCGCCTGCACAAGTTATTAAAATGGGTAATACAATAAATTATATAATCCTACTATTATTAATCCATAAATTTTAGAGAATTATCATCATTTACACTCGTTACTCTCGCAACTGAAGATTTCAGTATTAGATTCACAAAGAAAAGACGCCAAACAACGATATAATGATGCCCTAGCTGCTTATGTAACGTTATATTTTGGAAGACCACTAGAGAAATTAAATGTACACATAGCATATATTTCATTGTTAGAATAAGATGAAGTGAGAGTTATATTTTCTTCTTTTTTAAGACTTTCTTCGATGGCGTACAGGCGCGTGTTGCAAGTGGTGTGAAAGCCTTTGAAGTCAGTTATCAGTTGGCATTCAGCAAGCAGGAACTTCGGAAAGTTATTTCACAATATCCAGGAAGTACTGTATGTCAGTCACCTCCAATTTGATTTACATTTGACTAAATATTTGCTTCAGGTTAAACGTGGTTTGGAATCATTGTATAAAAAAGTAGAAAAGCACCTAAGCGATGACAGCAACCTACTTCAAGTTGTTTGGCGTGCTATGCAAGAAGAATTTATCCAGCAATACAAAACTTTGGAAGATTTGATCCAGCAGTGTTATCCTGGCTCTATGATAACATTAGAGTTCACTATTAATGATATACTAAACTTCTTTTCGGATATAGCGCGATCCCACTGAGTGTTTGGTAAGTATAAACATTGAATTTGATATTAGTTTACTTTGGTTGCGTAATCATTTGTTGCTTAGTGTACTCCCATATTACAAGAGCACCAGCGACGTGAACGTTTAAACTTCGTATCGTTCCGAACTGTGGGATTTCGACACAGTTGTCCATTATTCCAATTAATGGTGCCGGGATCCCTGCTCGTTCATTCCTAGAAACAAACATTCGTTATTCCAAATTAGATTCGTTTGTGCTCAAGTACAAACCCCAATAATAAAACAGTATTATCTTGAAATTTATAAGTATCCAGGGAAGAACTTTCGCGTGTTTGCTCTATACCTATGATTTTATAACCATCGTTTTTGCATTTGCGTAAGAATTCTGGTAAATTCTGTGACTTCACTTCAGTTATTTTCAGCCACTTCTCACTCGTCATACTTAAATTGCTGAACTCTTTCTTCTCCACAACGTTTATGTCATTAACAACGAGAAGTCGCGCTCCGAAGATTTCACAAGTTCGTGATAATCCTCCCAAGTTTGCAGCACTATCTATTAATGAAGTTACTACAATGAGCTTGCTTGTTGTTTTTGACGCATTTGAATCATTTTCCATGGCATCTTGCCAAGGGACAATTTTTTTTTTGTATATTTTCACTGGATTCCAATGATGAGTTTTCTAAAGACACAACTTCAGTCATTTCGCTTATTGTGAGATTTTCTGTTTTATATCTTGACCAGTAATTTTTAATTTTAAAGTATTCCCATTCACACGTTGTAACATTACATCGCTCAGGAATGTATACTGTTACCAAATAAATTAGTTTTTTGTTACCTTTCCATGATTTATTTTGGTTCACATAATCCATTATTTCAAAATCTAAGTCGTCCCTGATTGTTGTCGCTTTCACGGAAGAATCAACAGCGTTTAAAATCGCATCATACTTTCGAAACTTGAAATTATGTTGATGTCTTTTGCATATTTCACGAATTAATTTCTGTGCGTAGTACCTTAGTTTAAAATGTGGTCCCATAGTCCAGACTAATACAGACTCCATAACTTTGTGACTAAATTCCGGATTGTTCTTGATTAAATCTAAGCCGTACATTACTGGCAGGAATCCTGTAATTGTTGATGTATGTGTTTTGTTTGAATTATCAAGTGCATTTAGGAGAATTTCCAATGCCGTTTGTTCTTCTTTCAGTAAATTAACGAGTAAATATTGCATTAGTAGCCTTACTGATGGTTGATGGCTCTCTTCCAAAAAACTATCCGTCAGAAAAGAGACAAGTGATCCCTTCTGCAGTGAATTTGTTACAATGCCTGGTAGCAGGAATATTAATATTTGCATTGTTCGGAGTTTATGCAAATGCAACTAAAATATGTTTTAGGAATTACTGTTTACATGAGTCACTGCTTTAAAATATTGTCATATACAACATAATTGTTATTATAAACGTTCAATAAACAAAATCAATTAATGGTCATGTGTAAAGCACGTGAATACTCACAGTCGAGTCAGGGAAATATCGCTTGTTAAATGTTTTTCTGTAGCACCCAAGTAAATAATTTACAGATTGGCATATTTTGTCTGGCTGGAGATCAAATAACAAATCTTCAAGAACCCACTTTCGGATTTCAGCTGCACGGAATGAGGGGCTGTAATTAAGAGAATGTAATAGGAATAATAAATATTTCCTTACTCTAGTACTTTGGAGTGTGTAGGTCCAGGTAAATGTCCCGACATATGTTATACTCAGCTCTAAAATAATCATTGTTAGAAGTATTTATATAGTTTCTTCCTTTAAACGTACCTTTCATATTTGCTTAGTGTTTTATTAGGATATAAAAGAAACTCGTACAATGGAAACAGACCAGTATCGAAATTTAAATACTTAAAGTACATTGTGGTATAGTAAATCACCAAATCAGCTGAAGTTTCATTCTTAGTTGCATCATACAACTTTGTTAATAAAAACTTTAATATATATTTGTTTATCACTTTATAATTTAATGCAATACTCCTAACTAAATACCGTATTGAATTCTCAGTATCATCCCTACTTTTTAAATAAAACAACTTATTAAACGCAATTTCCAAAAATCCGAGATTCTCCTCATCCACATTCTCCAAAATGAAGTCAAAGTTTCGATAAATCTGTACAAGTACATCATCCCTCTGGTAGTTGAAAAACTCTTCATAAACTTGTAAAAGTCTACGGAAATTCTGTCTACCAAAACCAGTAGGAATTTTAATCAACAAAGTAATAAAACTTAAAGCGAGATTTGGCGCAATTTGTTGTTTCTCTTTGAGTATCTTATTAAACCAGTGATCATAGACCATGTTGTAGTTACTTTTCGTCATAAAAAACAATACCTCATGTGCAAGCAGTTGTTGATTAGGATGCTTATTGGACATTAAAATACTTATCGACTTTGTGATCAAGTCATAACTTGGCTTGTCCATGTGCCTGATTGAATAGGAGTCCTCAGTAGTTTCTAGTCTTTCCAATAAATACACTTGTAAATCAGTAGCTTTAATTAGATATAAGTATGATAGGCGATCCAGAACAACATTGCAGTAAATTCGGTTTTTGAAGTCTTGATATAAGTTCGTAACAAGTGTATCTGGCACTTTTTTCCTTTCAGTGATTTGAATTAGAAAATCTACTACCGTTTTAAGATTCTTAGCATTGGGATCATGTAAGATTCCTATTAATTGTTGGACGCATTCATCAGAAACTATTAAATGGTTGACATTAATAAGTTTTGTAGCATATTTGTAATAACAGTCATCTAACATGAATTCGATAATAACATCCATATATGTAGTAATTCTTACTTTCTCGGTAATGTCATTCTTTAGTTTCGTAAATATTAAATACATTACTCCTTGTCGTATATATTTATGTGGTATTTTCTTACAGTGTTTGATAATATCTAAAGTAGTATGAAGACTGAGTGGCCGGATTAATGCGTTCTTGCAAAATTTATAAAATGCAATTGGATTCCATGAAACAGTAAGACTTTGTAAAATAAAACTTTCATACGCATCTTCTTTCAATTGTTTACAAAAAAATTGTAAAGAGTTGCAAATCTGTTTGCTGATGTCACTATCTTCATTTTTGTTCAATGCAACAAACATTAAACTAAATTCAAGATTGTATTGTATACACAAATTCATAAAGTATATTAAAGATTTACTTGCAATAGCAGTGTGTGGATGACACAGTAACTTTTTATAGATAAAATTTAACCATGCAGAAGGCATTTTTAATTTATTTAGTAAATATAAAGATGGTTCAATTAAATGTAACTGTTTTTCTCTGGCAGTATCAATAAGGGTATAAAAATATTCAAATGATTTGTTTTCAGATTTAAGCAGTTCCTTATTTATGTATTTATTTTCTAATTTGCTATTCTGATTTCTGAGTATATCAACTGAAAGTTTCAATAAATACATTGCAGTTTTATACTTGAAGCCTTCATTTGAAATTAGTTCATCAATTAGTAACATCCAAAATTGGTCCTGTTTGATTATATTGATCCAAGTCTCTGATGCAAAGCAAGAAGCTGGAATTGATGTTAATAAACTCAAAGAAGACTCAACACAGCATTTCTGCCATACTAAATTAAGAGATCTTATGTCACTGCCAAGAAAATACGGCAATATATTGGAAGCAAAATATTTACTTTCATCCATATCATTGAATATATAATTTAAATATGTACTTAATAAACTACAGTTACCTGGTGGTTTAACATCTAATAAAATACTAACAATTTTTAGGTTTTGTAAACAAATTGGTTTACTCATAAAATTTGAATATTCCTCATATAACTCCATCAGTTCTTCATCAGTGTCTTGGATTTGCAGAGCACATTTGAGCACTTTGCAGACCTCATTTAGATTGGAATTTGATACTTGATTCAGTATAAACTTCAACGAAAAGTTTCTTTTTACATTGGTACCAGCTTCAACTCCATTTAGATAGCATTTTAATAAAATGTATAGTTTTGGAAGATCAGTCTCTTGGCATATCTGTTCAAGCGTTTGTAATCCATTCGTATGTAAAATCATAGACACTTCATTTATTGGAGCATAGTCAGGTAAATTATTCATTTTTAATTATGCACTCAAACTTTGTTATTAAGACTAGCTAACCTATCAGTCGCACGTTGAGTTCGTTGAATTTACTGTTGTCCCAACCTCACTATTTGGTATTCGTTTACATTTTTGTTTTTGACATGTCATTACTGGCATTGTATGCAACATAATTCAAAACTATAGTTAACAAATAATAATTAAAAGTATTGTTGAGTGTGGTCACGAAGTGTTTAAGATTCATATTGTTGAAAAATTGCACTATAACACTTACTTAAAATTGATTGGTAAAACGTTTTCGGCATGTTGCCTTCTTCAGTATCTTCAGTAGATATCTTCAGTAGATACTGAAGAAGGCAACATGCCGAAAACGTTTTACCAATCAATTTTAAGTAAGTGTTATAGTGCAAATTTTCAAAAATAATAATTAGAGAATCGTTGAATGTGGTTACGAATTGTTTAAGATTTATTAGATGGATAAAATTTAACTGTAGCACTTACTAAAATTTACTTTACTACTTAATCTGTAGCACAAGGAGCGAGATAAATTGAACCAAAACATACTAGCAAAGTGTAGTAAATTGTAGTATTTTATTTAGAATATTTATAAAGTTGTATAGGAGTTCCAATTAATGTTAAGCATATATAAAATTTATATAAATTAAGTAAATGTCATGACATATTCACATACTTACATATATATTTTTGTTTACGAAATTACTGTAAACATAAAATACTCAATAACATGTTAACGTCAACAATAAAAAAGTATAAAATAATTCCATCACTAATTACTTGATAGATTACTACACTTGCTGAGGCAGACGGATAGACAACACTTATTAGAATAGCATTTCTTACATATTTCTTATTACTTTTACCTTAAGCCTTTTACCTGGCTACCTTAAGCCCATGGGGTATGTAAGAAAAACAGAAGATAAACGGAAATTTTTTGATAAAAAATATTCCTATTTGTTTATATTGTAGTTCATGCTATGCCCAGGCCTAATCAATTAGGTCTAGTTACTGTGAACGCAGACCAAACTAACATCAACGTTCTTGGAGATCAAAACGCTCATCATTGTAATGGAGCTGATTGTACATGCAAACACACTACTACTCAAGCAACAACAACAACAACCTCGACAACAACGACAACTCCAACAACTACACCAACAACAGCAACATGTGATACAACTACTATTCCTACCACCGCAACAATTAGTCTTCCAGGATGTTAAATATTATTCACATCTAATTGCCGTGGGCAATTTAACTTATTATACTTTGTTGGAATTTGAATATATACTTGCAAGTACAGTGCTTTATGTCATTTGACAAAAGAAAAAAAAATGTTATTGAAGGTGATATTAAATTTGTAAACGAACTAAAATTTTCTTTGTGCTTTAAAAATACGTATATATTAAAGCAAAGGTTGCCAACTTACGGCTCGGGTTCAGTGAACGGCCCCCAACAACCTTTTGCAAGGCACCAACATAATTCAAGAAAAAGTAACAAACTTATAGCGTGAGCATGCCGTTACTGCTGACAAAAATGTGCGGGATAGATAAGAAATTATTGTTTTCTTTGTTTTTTCACAAGGATCTATTGTTCTGTTAGCCATCATTTAGTGCAATGTTCTGTTTATCTTATCGAAGAATATTATTTTCATGTGCCGGGCGTATTAGTTTTATAAATTCTCAATCTTAAGTCTTGGCAAAACAATAAAAACAAGCTGTTGGTTTTTATTTTAAAAAGAATGTATTTTGGTTGCTATTAACGAAATTTGTCTGCAATTTAAAAAAAATCTCTTTATAAATTGTATGTTTTTGTTTTCTGCCATTATTCTTACTATACTATGTTAATAAAAATAGTTCTTTCCATATTTATTTTTGATAATACACTAAATTTAATGTTCGGCCTGCGTAATATTTTTCGAAAAAGTTTGCCGATTTCTGAATTAGAGAAACAGCAATTTGCGATCATCACCCTGGCATTAGGGCATTTTCACTGTAGAACAGAACTTTATATACCAATATAATATTAATGGCGGCATTTGATTAAAATGATGAGCTAAATCTGAAAATTTGGTCAACATTGTTGGATTTAACACATCACAGTTATTCGAGTGTCGTTAAATTAATTTCTATTAGAAATTTTCTGTGTTGCACGTCAGTTGTTTAAAATGAATGTGTCTCTATGCTAATAATAATTTCGCGCTTTAAAACTCTTGCTAAATGATATTTTAAAATTAGATTGCATTACAAGATGACTGCTGGTCAAACAAAAATGTGAAAAGAAAATTCCTCAAAGCTTAAATGAAAGATAATTTTAATTTTAACTATTAGCTGATCAATATTTAATATTCATAATATTAAATTGTGTAAACGGGTATATACGGTGTGATCAAAAGGTAAGATAAGCCTTTCGTTATTATAAAAAAAATATTTATTATTCTTTTTAAAACAAATCTCCTCTGATATAATGCACTTGTGGCAGCGTTTCTTCCAATCATTAAAACATTTCTGAAATGCACTTTCGGTTAATGTCTTGAGTTTCTCCAGCGATGCAGCCTTAATCTCCTCAATCGTCGGGAATCTTCGTTCTTTCTTAGGCCTTTTCAATTTTGAGGAGAGGAAAAAGTCGCAGGGGCCAAGTCGGTGAATACGGTGGCTGCGGCATAATGATAATAATGTTTTTGGCGTTACGTTAACAAATTTTGCTGACACATCTGTCATACCCAAAACACAATTTCTTTCACTTTCAGAACATTTTCGTCGGTTTTTGGCGTGTTGGAGCGTCCAGAGCAAAGTTCATTGTTCACTTTTTCGGCTTACTTTCTCGGCCCTCTTGGAATAACTTATATCATATTTTTTACAAAACTTTTTTTTGCTCAAAGTTGACTCACCATAAATTTTTGAACACTTGATCTTATTTTTTTACACAAAAAGTAATACAAACCAAAGCAAAATACAAATGTCGAGCGCGCAAGCATGGGTCTAACTTTTATTCCTGTTACATAAAAACAACAGAAAACAGATAGACAAAATATATTATTGTGACGAGCGTACCAAACTTTTTTTTTTGAAATTAGAGTCTGTATACTCTGTATACGCGCAAAATTCAAAAAACCTTACTTTTTGATCATATCATGTATACTAACTGATAGTATTGCAATTATTTTATATATTTAAATGTACAAGAATATAGTTAGTTTTTTATGAAATATTTTCATAATTATATTGTGATTTGAATAATTACACAGTTTTTCAGTGTTTTCAAGCGCATTGATAAAATTTCTTAAAAATCGGAAGTGTTAGTGTATATACCCTTGTTTTGCTTTATTCTGCTGTATGCTAATTTAGTACTTTTGATCAAATTAACAAAGATGTTATTTTACGTTTAAAACTTTCAGCTTTTCAGTCACATGTTAATTGTTAATTAATATGTTCAAATCTCTCCTTACCATCAGTGCTCTCCTTTGCAATTATGATTTTGCCGTGCCAACCAAATTTTCCATGTTACTGGTGTTTGCTTACTCTGTTATTAATCAAAAAATTCTATCTCAAGGATTTATTATTTTTATTAAGCAACAATAATTTTCCATTATACTCATTTTTCAAATATTGTTAATTTTTGGCTGGTTTAAATGCAGTTAAAGCAACAACACTTATGATTTTGTATATAAAAGGAGTTAAGCAGAAGATCAGACATTAGTAATTTATTGTATCACTTCATTCAATACATTAACACAATCTAATTCAAAAAGATGAAACTTTTCAACTTCTTAGTCTGTACATTTTTTATCATCATGTGTATTAGATGTGGTATGTATTTTGATTTATTCTTAATATTTAAGATAAATTATTATTTTTAACAGCTTTGGCAGGTCCTGCTCAAAGGGTTAAAAGTCATCAGCATGGTACCAGCACTACAGATGCTACCAGTACTACTGATAGTAGTACGACTACAAAGGGTAGCACAACAGATTGTCCTGAACCTACTGAATTAATTACTCCAACAACAACTACTACTCCAACCACATCAACGACTCTAACAAATATGCCATCCAGAAAACACCATTAAAATTTCTAAAATTTATTTAAAAGATTTATATTAGTAATAAATATAAAACAATATTATAAACATTTTTAGACAATTTATTTATACCTTCATTTATAGTATTAATATTCAGAACAATATAAATTATATGATTTTTAGATATTTGAAGCTAAATATACTAAAGTGATAATAAATATCATGAAGATTATTGCAGAAACATTTAAAACCTTAAGATGTTAATTTTATGTTGATATGAACATGTTTTTTGATAAAATAGTTTTAAAGTAGGAATTGGTTAAATAACTTGTTTTTGGGTTTTACTACATTGCAATATAATAATTAATGTAAGTAGAATGTTGACAGTAACTATAATATTTAACAATTTTAAGATTTCAAGATATTATGTGATCATTGGCTTATATTGTGGTATAATTTAATTTATTGTATTTTTCTGCTTTATATAGCTTTATATTCACCTCAACTATTTAGTATAAATTAATTATTTAAAATCCAAACTGTATGTATACAAAAAAATATTATTCAATTTTTATTATTCCAGCTCAACATCCAGAAGGTGGTGGGGTAGTGGTTGGAGTTGTAGTAGTTGTATCACATGTTGTTGTGCTAGGTGTTGTAGCCGTAGTAGGCGTAGTAGTGGTACTAAGAGTAGTAGTAGTGGTCGTAGTTGAAGAGCAACCACACTTCTTGGTTGTTGTTGTTGGTATAGTTGTAGTTGTACTACATCCACACCCTTCGTGATGTTCATCGTGATGCAAAATTTTAGCAACTATCTTAGCCACATCCCCAACAAGATCTTGAGGAGCAGAAAACCCTAAAACACAAATCAATTATGAATCATTTATTATTAAAAGTGTTACATTCTGGTACTAACCCGAAGCAATATACAATACAAGAAAGAAGAGTGATAAACGCATTGTGGATATTTTTACTGTGGAAACTAATTTGAAGGGGTTTTAAAGCATTGGGTATTTTTATACTTTGTAAAATAATTTATATACGTCAACCGGTTTGTGTACTTATGTACTTAATAAATATATTAATAAATCAAAAACATGTTTTTTCATAAATGTCTTACTCGTCTTGTATACAGCGTAAATAAAATTAAAAAGATCAGGAAACATGTTTCTTTTTTATTTCTACAAAGATTATTGCACTTTTATACATTGACATTTTTATCACTAAATTTATCTATTGTACAATTTATACATTTTTTTATAAGATATATTTTAAAAGGATATGAATTTAGATTTTTAAAGTTAAAATGTTGTCTATATTATAAGAATTCAGCAAAGTGCTAAGCAAATTTTTGGATTCATTTGATGAAGATCCACAAGGACTTGTTGTTGTATTGCACCCACATGTACATGTGGAGGAAGTAGTTGTTTTTACAGTTGTAGTTGTGGTGGGTGTTATTGTAGTTTTGCACATAAGCGTGGTGGTCGGAGTTGGTGTTCGTGTTGTAGTGGTTTCACACATTGAAGTGGTTGTTGGGGTTGTTGTTGGTGTAGTAGTAGTTTCACATGTTGGGGTTGTTGTTGGAGTTGTAGTAGTTTGTGTTGTTGTAGGTGTAGTAGTTGTTGGAGTTGTTGTGGTTTCACACATTTGTGTAGTTGTTGGGGTTGTGGTTGGTGTAGTAGTAGTTTCACACGTTGGAGTTGT
>JAODIE010021462.1:0-37209 GCA_027575565.1 Diploeciton nevermanni
TATATATATATATATATATATATATATATATATATATATATATATATATATATATATATATATATATATATAAGTATTGGTTGAAAGATATTTCATTGCTTGAGAAGTACTTTGAACTATGTAATCATAAATAATTTAGGTCTGTAATAAAAGTGCGACACCTGCAAGTGTCCATTTGGAAGGTTTATCCTTCGTTTTTAAGTTAAATGTCCATACATAAGTTGGACCACGTGTCCTTGTCTTATAGACAGGGCATTCATACATGTTGCGCAACTCCTGTTTGTCTTGCGTGATGGCACGAATATTGATAACTGGCATGGCCGGAAACAGCTCCTTAGGGCGCGAATCCATGATAATCCCCGCCTGGGCATCCCACCTCGCTCCCTCTATAAAAAACCCGTGCACATAGGCGCCTTCCCTTGGCGCACTCCTAGAGGAACACGCCAAATTTACATTTCAAAAGCGAGCGTCAATTTTTCAACTGTTTCCGATACCCAACCGGAAGTGAGCTGTAATTGATTGGCACTTACGTAAAATCCTCCTTCTGCTTCTTGGTGACGTCGCACTGTAGACACATCTTGTCCAACGGTAGTTCGTTCTTACGCGCGGTGCTTTGCATAATCGCAGTCAGTAACGATTGCGGATTAAAGAATCCTCCCAGCCACACAGAAGCCGGAAGCTGTAAAACAAACGATGCCAATTTGGCATAAACTAGACCCGAACATTCTAAGAACTCAAAAGCAGTAAAGGAGAGGAAATAAGCTTGTATAAAAATTGGAAAGCAGCAATTTAAGATTTATGAACATACCACAAAATCAGTAGACCACGTCTCCAATTCGCGGATCCTCAGAAGAAGATCAATGAACCATGTTGTGAGACCATGCAGCGAAGGATACGCTCGTGCTGACCACACGGGCGGCACTTGGTCCAAGAACAATGCGTTTTCCAAATCCTCCATGTCGGATGTGATTGTCAACTCGCCCTTTAAACCCAGATCTAGCTCTTTGAGTGAGCGTTTGACTTCTCCAGTGAGGTAATTCATACGTTCGCATTCTTGGAATGCAACGATCACGTATGGCGTGCGCTCTTCGACTTTGCCCATGATTTCTGCCATGTTGAAGTCTTCGGGCAACTTCTCCAGCATTTCGTCGATCATTGCCTTCACCTTGTCCTCTCTAGTAACTGTAGAACCACCGGAACTGCCTGTATCTCTCGGCTGCATCTCAAAAATAGTCCGGAAGAGATTTTCTGATGTTGTTGTGAGGAATCCAATCTCAGCGTTGGGATGCAACCCATAGAGATGAGGACTTTCAGTTGGCATTTGCTCATCAATGTATGCATGGTATCCAACGTAATCCGTATTGGGAGGGACAGCAAAACCAGGTGCAAGGTGTAATTCTCCATTAACCTGGAATATCACAACTAAATAAGAGGCAAATCAATGGGCCACAATTGTGCAATGAATTACTAAGTCTGGTTGCAGCAATTCCTCTAAATAGGAAATACAAAGCCGTCGGTCCCAATCATCAGTAATATGGCCTCCGTACATGATTTCACCAAACAAGTACCTCAGGTCCTCCCAGGGGACCTTGGAATTGTTCTCCAGATAGTTATACAAGACAAACACACTGATCTTGAGGTCGCCCACATTGAATGGGTAGATTTTATTCCATCCCTGAGGCCCAAACTTACGCCTTTCAGCGACTACCGCGTGGAAATAACAGAGCGAGAATAGAATGACCTTGAATTCCGCTTCTTTGCCGCATTGTTCCAAAGTTTCCTGATTGAAGTTTGCCAGGGCTTTGTGTAAATTGGCCTGCATCCCAGTTGGCGGCTCATTTGTGATTTTAATTGAAGACTCCAATATTCCCTTTGTTAATCAGAGCGTTAATTATTTATTATGAATTACAATCCAGCGGGAATGAATTAGTGTTGTGAATTACCTGCGGAATAATATGAGCTGACGCAGTAGCAGCAGGTTCAGCACTCATGAAAACACGATAATCCGCATGAGATCCGTCTGCGTGACGTTCTAGGTTCTTCTCTAAAGTCGGCAGCCATTTTTTAACCAGATGGATATTTTGTAGGACAACCCAGTGCCCATTTCTAGCTGCAATTTCCATTGCATTCTCAGCGACTACTTCTTGTCCTTGACCCAAGGAAACATTGTGGAAGTTTTTACAGTTCGCAGTAAAACCTAGTTTCTGTCCTAGGTTTTCAACATCGCCTAGAGGGTTTACGCCTGGGGACAGAATGAAGAAGATTGGTGTAGATGGACTTGTTTCTTCAAAAGACTTGGAAAACTCGACTGTTTTATTTTCGACGTACTTGGCACCTAGTTTCTCTTCGATAAATGCACTAAAAAAAAATAAAGCTTATATAAGCATAAAAAGGAAAGGAAAAATTAGGATGTGGATCACATAATAGCATAGATCATTCTATCCGGCCTTAAAGCGCGCATCATGCAAAGTCTTTGCAAAGCCGTTTTATTCTTCCATTCTTGCGGAAACTTTTCCCGTTCAGGGCATTTGGACTCCACCAGTTTCTTCCATCGTTTGGGAGAGTTTTCAATGTCGCGATCCAAGTTTCTGAACTCATCTCTGCCAGCCAAACTGCAAATGCTTCCCCAACTAGAGTTAGACAAAAAGTCTACCGGTGAAGTAACATGCGGTTTGATAGGGAACCTCAGAAGAAAATCCAGGTCTGCCGAGGAAATCTCTTCACTCATCAAAAGGATCTTTAAATAATGATTTTAGTTTAATACTAAGCAAGTAAATGTGTAATTACTTGAAAAGTCATTTGTGAGGCGAAGATTAATTTGTCACATTCAAACAATCCACGTGAAGTATACTGGAACACCGAGAAGGAAATGCAATCGATCAGATTGTTCACTCGCATTGAGACGACTTCCGCCGGCTGGGCTTTTGCGATTGCTTTCTGGAAGACTACACTGAATGCCTGCATAGAAACAAAGCGAAAAAAATCAGCAAAAACAATGTCATTGAAAGTTCGTAATGTGGAGCTTTCAATTCTGCTCCAGCAACACACCACACCACAAAAAGGAGGAAATTGAATCTAATTTCGCGAATAATATTAGATCTGTTTTTGACAGAGGCGACAATGAAGCTGCTGTCAGCAAGGTGTTTTTATCTAAAATACCTTTAATGAGAATTGATAAATCGGATTGATAGTGTTGAGCTCGTTGAGGATAAAGTACAGCAGGCTGGCTCGTGCTGCCGCCGGACGATAATGTTCACGCGCTTGATCGATCTGAATCGAGGTGATTTTTGCTTCGGTGACTTTCGTTTCAATTTCAGCCGCCGTCCGCTTGGTTGTCTCCAGGTTCTCCACTAGCGTTGTGTCACCCAGCAGGTTACCTCCAGCTGAAGACAAACGCAATAATAAATCGTCTTCTAACGATTTTAGCATTATTTTAAAGTCGTTCTGCTGCTTTGTTAATTCTGCCTGAAAGAAATCAACAAGAATTGCTTAAGTATCAAGAAAATTTGGGTAAATGCCCAGAGAAATAATTATTTCTGCATTAGTAACGTGCGAGTTAATGCCATATTTAGTGTAAATTTAAGCCGTTGAAAACTTTGTACATGCTGCGTTTCTGGGTAATTACTTTCAGTTCCTCGAGATCCGGACGTTCGGCCTTTACGACTTCGGCGAGAAGTTGATCCTCGAGTCCATCGCGCGTCACCGTGAAGTTGATGAGCGTCGCTTGCGCCTGCATTTCAGGCTTGTAATGTGGATTTGCCAGCTTTGTGTGCAATATGAGGCGAAACGCGGCGTTGTACTCAATCTCCTTATCCCCAATTTTGATGGCTCTAAATAGAGGAATACGAGAAAACTCAATTAAGAAGAATTTTGTTTTAATTAATATCTAAAGCACAGCAAAACTTACTTTCCTTTCTTAATTAGATTCCTTCCAAGCAGAGTGTCTAAGACAGGATCTACATTCTCTCCGATATTCTCTACCAAAACAGTGTGACCAGCAGGTATTGATGTTTCGATTATATCCAAATATCCCTTTTGTCCCAAGCGGATAACTTGGAGGAGATCACCGTATTTTTCTTTTATCCATTTAACTCCTTGCAGCTGCGAACAAAAACGTATTATAACAAATAGTCTGGCGTTTGGTTTTGTAGTCATTGCTTACTTGTGGATCAATCATCAAAGGCCATCGATCAGAATTGGACAGAATGGTCGCATTTTCCGTGCTCATCCTGTCACTAGGGAGGCCTTCGTTGTTCCACCTTGCAATCTGAGTATCGTCAGTCATCAACGTCAGTAGATCCAGGTCCTTGCTAATTGGAATTGGTGGCTGCAAAATAAAAACAGGGCTGGTAGTTAACTGCGCAGTAATTTCAGCAAGTGGCAATTACATACGTTCATTCCTTTAATAGAAGGCAACCACATTTTGTGCAATAAATTCTGTCTGTATTGTTTGGTGAAGCAACCGACGTAGGAGATGAAGGCTGTTACCAATAAAATGTCACCTGGTAACATTTTTCCTTGCTCCATAAAACTTTATTTCAATAATAATAAAAAAACAAAAGACAATTTAGTTACTAAATGGCATAACATTGTATTGTATTAATTAATACTTATTGACAGCTTCAGCCCATCGAACATTCTCACTCGCAAGTCCACCAATCAATCGATTTGCCAATTGTATGGTAGCACTGGTAGCATCTGCCTCCTGCTGGCAGAGAAGTTTCTCGTTGGTGGCCTTCTCAAAGTCGGCGGTGAGCGTCGCTAATTGCTCCTCCAGCGACTGCATAATCGCAATTATAATTAGCAAAGTGGACGCCTCCATTATGCCGGTTTGCAGCACAAAGTGCACTTTCATAGCTTAGTACGCACTTAGTACGCATCCAGCGCGAAATTAATATTAATACAACAAAACCCCCATTTCGATTAGCCAAAACGAGTGAATAATGCACTAATTCAACTCATCCAAGTCACACTTTCAAATTTAGCAATGATGATGCTTTACCTACCCCCACTTTCTTTTTTATCACATCGAGCTTTTCTTCAGCTGCAGCCAGTTCAGCGTTGGCTTGAGCTAGGGCTTTACGTTTGGGTTCCACATCGCAGTAGACCTCGTAGAATTTAATTATGTTGATCACCCACGCGCATAGACCCGCAGCAGCTGCAGACTTGGAGCGTACAAACTCCGGCTCAAATTCCGAATTCTTCAAATATGGCTCAATGGCTTTGATTATCTCTGGATGAATGTTCTCTTTGTCGTAGTTGATTAGAGCGTCGAGAAAAGCGTCGACTTTAGCCATCATAATCTAAAAACAATCAAATTAAGTTTGTTTTAAACAAGATTAGTTAGTATATCGTATATACTTTAGCTGCTTTCCAACTTTTGTCCTTAGGAATCTTTCCTCTTGGCGCAAGAAGAACCATGACACCAGCTGTAACATTGGTAACCGCCCCAGGAGGAGAACCAAAGCTCCTTAGCTCCGTTAAATTAGCCTTGTTCAGTGTATTCAAAGCTTCCTGTGCGGCAAGCAGAGCTGGTTCAGCTTTCACCAAATCTTCCTCGCAGTCCTTTTGTTTCTGCAATACCTCCTCAGCAATTATCGCGACTTTTTGCTCTTCTTCATCAGCAAGCATTTTCTCCGTTTGCACCTTCTCCGTCTCCACCCCTACAATTTTGATGAGCTCATCAGCGGCGTCGTTTTTTTCTTTTAGCTCCACTTCCTGCACGGCCAACTTGGCTTTGAGCGCATCTACCTGCGTCGCCGTGCTGCGCAATTTATCAAGACCGTTTTCTAAACGCAAAACTTTCCTCTGCAGCTCTTCCGACTTCTGGCGCAGTAGTTTCGCGTAGAGATTTATTTGCTCCAGATACGACTTGGGCGTCGTGTAGTTGTACCTGCGCTCGTTCTGCAAGTACAACTTTGACATAGAGTTGACTGAAGTGTGCGCGAATGCCATGAAGCGTGCTACAGGTTCATAGAGTGTATTCTAGAAAAAGTTTACGGTTTAGGTAGTTATATGTTTCTACCTAAAAGGTAAATACCGGTAAAACTTTCAATTCCGTAACAAATTGCAGCGAGACAGACACCAATGCTTCCTGAGGCCATTCATGGAACCAATTAATTTGCGTGCAATTAATAATCGCTGGGAATTTACGCGAGCGCACCCGTAGCGTAGAGCCGACAGGTGAAAAACACAAAACGATCTTTAACTGTCGCCGAACCCGATCAATAAAAAACTTCCAGCAATTTTCTCTAGAATCCACAAGACCAGCGCCTTTCACCTCATTCCTCACCCCAGCAATGATATTTTCAATCTCGTCATCCGGAAACATATCGGAAACCTCGCCAGAAGCAAGCATGTCGTTAATGAGGACTAGAAACTGTTCATTCGGCACTTGAGCATCTGTCATTAGAAACATAATTCCCACGTTTTTGAGGCCGGCTTTTGAATACAACGCCGATAATTCCGCACGAAGATCTGTCACTCCGTAACCTTTCTTTAGTTGAATCTGAGAGACTTCTAAAGAGGAAATAAATGCTGCTAAACGAGATAGAGATTGTTTACCGCTTCCACCAACGCCGACGAGAAGAGCACTACCGCGAGGTGATTCCAGGATGCGATTTATTCTGCGCAAGAAAAAAGGGCAATAAATTTTACTGGATTAGAGATTTTCCAACCGGGTAATTACCTGCACACATGCATCATGGCGTCTTCGAAGAGGACAAGATTCATTGCAGCGACGAAGTCATTGTAGCTAGACATAGCTTCAGTCAGAAGTTGACTTAATTTAGTCCATTCTTTGATTGGCATGTATTTAGGTTCACCAATGCCACCAGCAAAGTGACAGAAAATGATAGGTTTTTCACAAATGGTAGCTTCATCAATTTCTTCAAAGTTCTTCTTGAAAACATCAAGTTGCAGTTTAGTAAAAGAATCTATATCTTTTTCCTCAACTAATTTATCCCCATAAACTCTTTGAGTTTCATGGAACCAAAGTCTTACCACGTCAGTGGGCTGGTTAAGACAATCATTGGTACTAAAAAGCAGTCCTTGAAATATATTTGAAATATCTCTTAGGTTGAAAATATAATGAAACTTGATCGCAGTAGGTAGAAATATATGCGATACTTTATGGTGTAGCGCAACAGTTGCTTTAACAATATTCTCAGAAAGGCATTGGACGGTTGAAGCAAATTTTAACTCTGTGCTGTAAAGATGTTGACTTAGTATAGCGTTGTAGATGGTACTTAACGCGTCTGTTCCGGGGAAGCTAATGGCGAAGACATAAAAGTGTCGTTGGAGACGTGGGTTGATCGTAAAACTACCTGCAGTTGGATTCATGCAGGCAACATACTGACAGTTGTGGATGTCTTTTAAGGACAGCTTATTTCGATCGTACCAATGACCGTAGTCCAGATGTTGCCGAATTAAGGTATGAGGCTGCACCGTGCCGTAGACGTCAACTTCCGGCATGTTCATGTCGTCAATAAAGTAGATTAGGGTCTTTCCTCCGGGCGGACCATAATTGCGGCCTGCTTTCTTTTCAAGGGGTTTCTCTAGTATTTTTTGCAGCATCTCAGAGGTGGTGTAAAAATTAAAAGGGACATTAGTGACTGCGTAGTTTTCGGAAAGAGATGCTAGTTTTTCGGAAACTAAGACGGTTTTACCACAACCAGCATTACCCACCAACATAACAGGATGCCGTTTTTCCATGAGAATGTCAATAAAGTATCGTACACGAATAGATTCTGCAGTGTGAACCAAAACAGCCTAAAACAAGTTTAGCACTCTGTTATGCGTAGAAATTAAGAAGTGAGCTAGCTATACCTGAAGGGGCATATCTGAGTCCAACTCAAACCTTCCTAATCTCTCAGTCCATGGTACAAACTGCTTAGTCTCCGAATTAATATAGTAATCAAAAACAGTTCCTGTTGGTGGAAATTTAACTGTCTTGAACTCATTAACCCACCATTTAGTAAACTCCACTCTGTAATCAATTGCTTGCTCTTGGAACAGTGCTGACCCAAAGGCCCAGACACAACTGAAGACAAAGTACAACTCTTGCCATTCTTGAGCACAATCCGGTGGAGTGTTTGTAGGTGTTAAGAGGCACTCTAATAAATGGCACAACATCTCAACATGAGACGTCTCTACAATAGGTGTGATCTTCTTAAACCTAGTCTTTACATTCTCCAAGCAAATAGGGATGTACTTATCAAACAATATTATCAGATTAGATTTTTCTGATAGACTTGTTCTAGTTTCAATCCATGACGTCACAAATGAGTTCCATCCTAGATCTTGAGGATTGATGTAGAGTATACCTGCTCGGGAGACAGTTGCAGGCGTAGCTGTCCTTAGATTGGAGATTTCAAAAAGAAGTCTCATGGTTGGAGTCAATGCTATTCTTTCATTGCTAGCAAGTGTTAGAACTTTGTTATCATCCATTACTGTATTAAGGGATTCAATCCACATAGGATCAATGTCACCATCTAAAAGAATCCACTTGGGATGGTCACCTGCAAGGTTTGCTTGCTCTCTCATTAGAACAGAAAGAAGACCATCTTTCCATTCTCTGGTTGCTGGATTAATAATACCAAATAATTCATCATTGGTAACTGCTTTGGGGTTGAGATCATCATATACAGGTTTTTTTTTAATGTTTTGATAAGTTTTAAACAAGGTTTTCCAAACCTGGGTTTTTCCTGTACCTGCGTTACCCACAATAAAAACTGAGTGTCTAACCTCAAGTAATTCTTCCAATTGGACCACCTTTAAAATAAAGTTGTCCTCGGGTTGCAATAAAAGATCCATAGCTGCTTGCTTGACGGTTCTTTCAAAATCAACATCTCTCTTTCTTGGAACTTCCAAAGCTGGAAAAAGATCCCCTATAAGCCCCATAAAAACAGGAGTATCATCTGTGACTATTTTAGGTATGTTAAAATCTCTTAAAGCTCTCATGAGAACCTCTTCTTCTGGCCTTCCAGGATCTCCTCTTTTTAATGAACCTGCCACTACCAAGACAGACTTAATTGCCCGTAAACCCCAGTCATAGTGGTCTTGCTTAGAGAGTAGTTCCTTGCATAATGTGTAGAGAGTAATAAATTTTCTGGCTAATATTCTTGCTTCTTGAAATCCTTCGGCAACCAACATAATCTCACAAATCAATTCAAAGTCAGGCACTACCATTGCGCAAGGTCTGTAAAAGTTTAAGTTTGTAGTTGTTAAGTTATCTTAGTGGTACTTAGATTGTTACAGATCTACCTGAATAAAGCTTTTAAATTCTCCGGGAGTTCAGTCCTCCCCGCGTATCCCGGATTCATCGTAATAAAAATTCCAACCGTGGGCACTAGTTGAATCATGTCGCCCATAAAATCAAAATTTTGATTTTTATGTCGAATTGCGTCTAGAACCGACTTGACTTGCACGGCGACCACCGATAGCACCTCCACCGAGATTCGATTGAACTCGTCGAAGCAGCCCCAGGCGCCAGTCTGCGCTAGCCCTTTGTAAATATTCCCACAGGACTAAAAACAGCAATTCAATTAGTGTAAACGCCGCGATTTTGCGTCGAGTTCTAGTTTCTAACTTTATAGTCCATTTGCTCCGAGCAATTGAAGACATAAACCATGATTCCTAGTGCGCGACCCAAATCTTTTGTGGTTTCTGTTTTACCCGTGCCGGCTGGGCCTGCGGGACCTCCGCCCATTATCAAATGCAATGACTGCAAATTTAATTCCAAGTTATAACATCTATTGTGACTATATTTTATTAAAATTAGTGAAACTGGTATTACTTGAGTTAATGTGATGTAACAACGATCTGTCAATGGGGTGATGACCAACCTAGGAGTGTTACCCAGATATTCATAACTGTATTGGAATTGTGCATCGCAAATGTTTGCAAAGCAATGTTTTTCATTATCTCCCCAACGGTGTCTTAGCTGGGAAACCCAAGCAAAAGCATTCCCACTGTCCACTTTCATTTGGATCAATTTACTGACCACATCTCTGGAGTGGACATCAATGGTACAAATAGTCATAATCTTTTGTCTGTCTTGCTTTGATAGATCTCCAAGAAGTAATGAAATGAGAGTACTTAATTGAAATACTTGTTTCTTGTGGTAATCGCGGATTGCATTGTCGTAGCCTTCTTCAAGGCGGGAAAACGCCATTGCTACTTCAGTGGTCCACCAAATTTGGGTGCCACATAGTGAGACTTGAGCTGGGAAGTCAAACAACCATTGATCTCTTGGTTTCTCTTCATAAGAAATAACTCCATCTCCAATTAATGTTTTAATGGTGGTACGCATAGAGTCTTGTAGTTTATTAAGCCAGATTTCAACCTTGAACAAGGTTAGATCTAGTTTAAGGAAGTATGAAGGTGTTCATAAAGTACTTACAGGTCCAGTAGCATCACATTGTGCTTTAAAAGCAACATATTCTCCATCTTTGGCGTACATACCATTGATTTTCTTAATAGTTTTGTCTTCTACAAAATGTAACCTTGCAATAGAGTCAAATAATTTAGTAAGGTGTTTCGCAACTAAGTTAGGTTGGTTTCCATTCGATAATATATCCAACAGATCAGCAGAAGAAACAAAGTAGAATCGCGGTAAAGCAAGCCTTTTGGTTTCCAGGTAAACCGCCAAAGCCTTCTCACATAGTATCAACTTTTTCTGCAGTTTTTCCAGCTTTTCAAACAATCCTTCACTGTTTGTAGATTCTATCACATTAGGAACTTTTGCCATTTCCTCCATCAGTACTTTAAAGTCAGTATCAATCTCATCGAACCTCTGTGAATCCTCTGGGAGCTGTTTCCTAATATCTTCCGAACTCATAAAAATAGATTCCAAGTGCGTCCATGTCCGCTGCACTTCAAACCAAATCATAATCACTGCGTCAGCCGTACTCAGCTTGTGCTGCCACGCCGCCACTGCGTCCAAGAAGTGCGCAATAAACTTAGACGTAATCAAATTCTGCAGCTGCACTTGGTTATCCTCCAAGGTTTCGATTAGCTTCTCGCTGGCCCTAAGCAGTTTACATCCAGTCCTTGCATGCATCTCCTGCTCGAATTCCATCACGGACCACGTTGCATTCAACTCTCGCAGAACTTTCTCCATAGACATTTCCTTAACTGCCTTATCTACGATGTTCTTTACTTCTTCCTCGCATTCATGCAGATTCAACTCGAGTAGTTCCGCCAAGGTTGTGCTGTGATCCATGACAATCTTGGTCTAGAAGCAGGTCAAAGTCAGTCGGCTGTAGGATTTAGGTGATTTTGTTGAGAGATGTGTGTCAACAGGATGGGAAAATGCACTTTACGAGGTAAGCTTTCAGGTCAAACAGTTCGCGCGTAATTTATGTGACATTTTGCGGAGAGGTCGCACGCGACATGCTGCCTCTCGGAAGGTAGATTTGCATGCCTAATATGTGTGCGAATTTATATAATCCGTGATTTAATTGTGTATACAACGCGCCTGAATGTATGTGCTTTTTGCATTCCATTCTGCGTGCCGTCAGTTCGTGATTACATAAATCCAATAGTCACAGCGCATTAAATCTGATTACAACGTTTCAAAATTTAAACATTTGGATTTCCTTGCTTTATGCTAACATTCAGGGTGCATACAGCGTTTAGCGTTTGAATGGATAACATCATAGAACGTGTCAGAGGAAATAATTAGATGTCATTCTAGTAATGCAAGTTGTTTTATCACAAAGCTAGATCTGTCAGGCAGTGTAAGTTTAAATTGTTCCAAGGATAGTACTCTTTTTTTATCTCTTTATCATCGTGTTGCTTTTTGTGATTTCCCCAAGCGCAACACACAAAAAGTTTGAATTCTAATATCGCGGACCATTTTCCAACCCCACAAAGTAGGGAAGATTGCACTTATAGTGATTGTGGACTTATTCTCTATAAATTGCGCAAGCAAGCAAAAATCAATACTAGTTTACTTGGCATATAATCAGTAAAGCATAGTTTTAATACCTGCATGCCCATGTTTGCATACATAGGAGGAAAGCACAACACAAAATCTGTACACTCACCGTCAGCTCTGGAGGCAAAGCCGCTAAATTCTGCAACAGTGTCACAATGCTATTTACAATGAAATCTATTTACACAACTCACATTGCGTGAGGTATATACTCGTTTTGTTCTGTACAATTGTACAATATGCACAAAGTTTGCAACGGGAAACAAAAATTATACGTACCTTAGTTGAATTCATGAGTTGCTCCCAGTGCCTTTCGCGAATCGCCGGATTCTGCAATTCGCCGACCGCTTTCAGTGATGTCAAAGTGTTTTTGACAGTTGCATCGAGCCCAGTGTATGTGTCCCAACCGCGCATCTCTTTGTCCAACATCCTAATCTCTTTCGCAAACTTTTTGCACTCAATGTCCATGTTCTCCACGTCTATTTTCCGCCACGGGGTAGTTTTCCAATCGTCTACGCAGGTGTGCACGACAAAGACGTAGTCCCAAAGTTGCTGGAAAATCGATAATTAACAAACACTAACAACAAACACCAAACTTGATTACATACTTTCAGCATCCGCAATTCCCGCCTGCATTGTTTTAACAGCTTGAACTCAGGTATTGTAACCTCGAACAAACTTCCAGAATCTTGTATGTCCTTCATCGCACCTTCAAATCTGGCAATGTCACTGTTTACTCGGTCCATCAACGTGTAAGGATTACTGTAGCAGTATTTGAAGAAATCGTACCGCTTAAAGACTTCTCGGTAATATGCGATTCGGTTATCAAAATCGATAATATTCTGACGTATAGAGGTGACTTCAATTGCTTGTAAGGGTGCAACTTGTTGTTTGACAGTGATGGCAATCTTTTTCGTATTAATCCATTGTTCTGGCAACTCAGCCAACCAAACATTGACTTCTTCTGGAATATCTTGATCATAGTACTTAAGCAATTCGATGGCTTCATGAAGAGGAGAAAACATTTCATCTGTTATGACTTGTTTTTCTTTGACCTTGAGAAGATAACCCATGACATTGACAAGTGCTTGGTAATCTCCTTCTATTACAATTTGTTGGAGACCTTTATCAGCTTTTCTGATGAACTTTCCTAGTTCCTGGAGACTGTTCTGGACGTTGTCTTTGAGATGTGTAATAAACAACTCACGCCATTTTCCTATTGTATTAATTAGGGCTTGTTTAAAAGGAAGAACGTCGACTTTAAACCATGCATTGAAAATTTTTTCTGTTTGAATTTCATCTAATTGAGAATAGAGTTCTTCAAAATGATCAATTTGTTCTCTAAAATTATCTATTTTAGGTGGGTTTATTTCCGGAGCAGCAGGGTCATTGTTTAGGACCCAGTCTACTTCTTGGAGACTTATCTGACGACCGTATAGAAGAAATTGCTTTATGTATTCACGGCGATCATCTAACCAGATGTAGCTGTAGATTTGGAAATTGTCAGCAAATGTATAAGCATCTCGAATTACACTTTCTACGTTTTTAAGTATGTTCTTTTTTATTTCCAAAATATCAGAGTTTGCAGAGATCTCTTCTTCATACGACTGCTTTTTATTTGAATTTAGACGTTTTGGAACAGCTGTGAACTTGAATATATCCTCCAACAATAAAGATATTTGCTGTTTGAAGCTATTCTCGCTTGTTGTTGATGTCAACAAAGGAATGTAGACAATATTAGGCTCTTCAAGTCTCAACTGCGTCTCAAACAAGGGTGCCAGTTGGTTAATAGCATCCATGTGTTCATTGATATAACCTAAACTACAACCTACACTTTGCTGCAAATAATTGAGTTGTATCTGATCAATGTATTCGATGTAGTTGGCCCAAGCACGACAATTCTGCTTCTGCCCGACGCCAAACAGCTGCTTGTTCTCATCGACAATCTCGACAATCCGATCAGTCGATATTTTAATCTCCTTACATCTCTTGGCGAGTTTATCCTGTTGGTCCTCGAAGCAGAGCAGAGTATCCCGTCGGCCGTCTCTACGCTCGAACAAAGGAAGACTCGTGTAGGGTACTAGAATGGCTCTGATTTTAGCGAGATTGTCTTGGCTGCGCTTTAGATTGCGCTGTAATGTTTCAACTAGAGCATGCAGCTCACTCATAAAGTCCCAAAGTCCCTCCGAGTTCCAATTCAACTCAGCAATGCCTTTCTCAATGAGGCAATCGATCTTTGACAGCTGGTCTTCGATCAGCCGGAACTCGACGTCTTTGCTCATCCGTCGTACTTTGTTGTACCACGACGTCGCCTCGTTGAGGCAGGTGACGTAGCGACGGAATGTCACGTCCTTCTCCGCAATATTTAGGGCAATGCGTGGAATATTCCATATTGGTTTGGTGCCTTCGGAAGTTTGCTCATCGTTCATTAGCTTGAGATAGTGAACTTCGCGTAGGATCGTTGAAAGCTGCGCAAAGAAATATAAAAAGTATAAAAAAGAATTTATTGAGAAATTGAGTGCTATAATATAATAAAATTAAATTGAGTATTCTACTGCGTTTAGTGTGAAGATGTAGGGATTGAGATAAAGAAATGATATACTTCGGAATTAAAGTTGAGCGCGTATTCTTTCCCGGATTTTTTCAAAATACACCGCGCAAGATTAACGTTGATGGTTTTCGATAAGTCCACGGTCCAATCGGCAAAGAGGCCATGGTCGAAGCTATCGAAGCTTTTGGTTAATAGCTCATAGCCACGCATAAGTTTGGCTGCAGGCTCACCAGTTGTAATCCTAAAAAAGCCACTGGTGCAAAAGAGAATAATATAACTAGAGATATCGTTACGGATGCTGCAAGTTACGGAAGTGTGTCATTGGTGCATTGATGCGCTGCCGGAGATGGAAGGACCAACGAAGAGCTCCCGCCACAGGCGGCATGCATTTATCAACAAGGAATACACCGTACTTCTCTTTGTGCCGTAATTGTTCCTTAAATAAACGTTCTATCTCGCTTAATTCAACTGATAACATATCCAAGATGATGGTGTATTTAACGATAAACTCATTCTTGATTATTGGACGATCCAGAAAAGAACCAAAAATGTGAATCAACTACATGCAAAGAAAAGTGATGATTTACAATGACATCGTTCATAATTTATGTAGATTAATGTAATAACCTTGAAGGCACTATCAAGATTGTAACAATTCTCAAAAGCTTGACAAAAAATCGATGCTAATTTCAAATCCATATCATTGATTTTTACTTGAAAGTGCATAAAATCCGCCTGGAATGAGTTGTCATCTGGGTCTAGGACATCGTAGGATTTGGTTGCAAATTGAGAATAACAGGATTGGAATTCGACGTAAACAGCGGTTACCTTAGCGCTTAATTTCTGGCCTTTCAAGCCACCAATTTCGACCTTTTCCAGCTTAGAGAACTCGAGGATTGTATTAAAAATCGACTGGATAGACACAAGTCGTTCTAAAAAGGCATCGAACCTTGCAAAAACTGCACTCTTTGGAAATGTCCATTCTTTAACCGGACGTTCCTTAAAGAAATACGCCAAAAATTTGCTGTATTTTGTGTACAATGCGAAAAATTCTTTCAGGATTATAATTGATGTTGCAACACGCTGCATTGCTTCATCCAGATCGCTGTGAAACAACGTAGGAGGATCGAGGAACTTCTTCGCCTGTAGCGATAAACAATTTACATGTAAATTATTCAAATTACAGGTCTAATCTTATTGTTACCTCTTGAATAAGCAGATTGCATATCTGCTTAAGTAGAACGACGAGTTTGGTTTGATCGAAGTACTTGGAGTTGCTCCAGGTTAAGCAGACAACGTGCAACATTGGTTTCAACAATGAGCTAACTTCGCTAAACTCGGTTTCTTTAATAACATCTATGTGTTTTTTTAATGCACTCAAATACAAATCTATATCTTTGGCTTCAGCTAAAGCAAGCACCACTTCTTTGAAAACAGTACTAAAGCAAGCAAAATAAGCACTTTTACTTTCTTCTAAAATAACAGCCATGCTCTTAACTTTTGGCTGTTTCAACTGTTCATAGATATTCTGTAGATTTTTCATTCTTAAACTCCAAAACTGCATCTCTACAGAAGGAACAGCACTAATTGCATTCTGTCCAACTTCTGAGCTATTGTTACCAAGCACGTCTTTTACCTGTATTGCCCATTTTATGACTACAGCTTCGATGGAGCTTTTGAGAAATAAATCACACACTTCTCCCTTACTTTCGACGAGTTGTTTCTCTACTTCCTGGATCTTGTCAATACCTACTGGGAGAGGAAGGACGGTTTGGCCATTAACCTGACCTTTTACTTGATACACAGTGCTTTTCAGACTGTGCACGTGCTTTCGAACATCGCGGCCAATCACGTCCGGCCAGGAATCGTGATTCTCGGAATTTGTTAGCATTGGAGCTAGAATCTTAACAAATAACAATTAGCAATGCAAATATTCAGAGTTGAAAACGAGGCGTACTTCATCGACTAACGAAGCCAACTGATCGATAATTTTGATAGCGAGGTCTCCGGGGATAACTATGTCGCCTGGATGGGTTTTATCGACGGATGTTAATGTGCGTTTAATAAAGTAAACTCCTTCAAATTAAATAGTAACTTATTTTTTGATGAATAATTTGAGTGAAATAATTTACCAACCTTTATTCTTTAATTGCGATAGTGGAAATCCATTTGATGCAATTAACTGAGCACTAGGAGTTAGAATAATGACCAAAACAAGCGGATATGGTCTTTCTAGAAATTTCATTACTAGAGTTTTGTGTTTCTCAATCGACATCATCTTAGTCCACTTTTCCGGTTTAAGTTTAAGGGTTTTTTCAATATAGGACCTTAGAAAATCCATTCTTGTATCAACTACAGATTCAGGCGATTCCATTTCTAATTAAGCACTAAATAAAGCTGAAAGTACGCAAAACTAGACCTTTAAATGGTTTTAGAGGAATCTTGCTTAATTCCTAACTGCACTTTGAAAAGAACTTGTTTTAACTCGCCGTGCACAATAGAGACTGGCGATGGCACAGGAGGGCCGTGGGTGGAAGTCGTCGCGGAAGTTGCAGGAAGTCAACCAAATGGCATATCGGTGCGTCCGATTCGCTGCAGTGTGTACCATGCGGCAATTACGTTATTATATTTGCGTGGTCTCGATCCTAGCTGCCCGTACCAGGACACCGTCTTACATCGTGCTCTGGCATGCAGCATGCACAATTTTCCTAACGACGACATAAATAAACATATAATAATATCGGCAAACAAAGGGCAAATGAGCTCGTGCCTTGTAAACTCGCTGAACATTGATTTTTCTATAATAAGGGAAAAGAACTCAGGAACACGAAATTAATATTATTTATGTAATATATAAATTAACAATAAATAAACAAAAACTAAAAATAATAAATTCAATTACAACAGAAAAGATATAATATCTCACATTTTCTATACAAAACAGTTTTCTACTATTAACAAAAGTGCAAGAAAGTACAGATGAATTTTGCATGAAAGAACGGCATATGTTTTGTTTACGCATAATACAGATTTTGCCAAACAGCAAAAATATGCGTATTTTTATTTGCGTGCTATCTGTATTCATATATATTTATGAATTTGTTTTCCTGGAACCTGCCGCCAATAAGAAAGGGAAAATGTCAATCGTAGAAATATCTCCGCGCGCCTTCAAATGTGGAAATTCAGATGACTCGGTGATCTGTGCTGATGTTTTCCACGGCGTTGGCTTTAACTGCACATCGCGCAACTTGTGCACGATCAATGGTGTTTTAGAAAGTGCCAATTCGAGGTTTTATATGTAGTGGTAATGAAAATAATCAATTCTCAATTTAATCCGCAATTGTCATAAAATAAAACTTTATTAATACTGATTTATTCCTACAACTTGCCAAGTACAACAATTAAATAATTTCCCTACTTAGTAATGTCATTATTACCATAAAACACATTTTCTTTCCGGATTCATTGGTGTTTTTTTAGGACATTTCCACGTTTTTGCAAATTCCTTAGAGTTGGCCAATGTTCCAAGGACTCTCACCCTATTTGGAGCATGAACCCCATCCACCAGTGTATTTTTCAACGCCTCATACGTCAAATTACCACACCATATCTGCGAAAACAAAAATTTATTTATTACAAATTCTTTTAAAAATTCCCCAAATAAACATAAACCTGCGCAAAACCCAGAAAGAAGAGTTGATCATTGCTGATGTGCGATAATCCAGGCAAGCGTTGATGCATCATGTCAGAGCTAGTGGTGGAGGCGGCAAGACGCTGACGACGTTTATATGCTAGAAAAGCAGCTCGTAAACCACCGTTATCGGCAATGTTTTCGCTTTGTGTATTGACGCCTTGAATCTTAATGTAAACAAAACGTTTAGAAATTATTAATTGTGAAATACAATAATTATTTTACATACCGTAAAGTTTTTACTAAGTCCAGGCATAGTATAGTTATTGTATTGGTTGATAATGCATTGGATTTTGTCGTGATAATGTTGTAAGGTTTCCAAAGACCACCATTGCTTGAGATTTCCGTGTTCATCATATCTACGTCCTGAAAAACAAAGAAACAAAGAAACAATTTTAATTGCAATTAAAAAAGTTCAATAAATAATTATAATATTAGATTACAACACAAGTTATAGTATATTTTATCAACTTAAGACTGTTTTCTGAATAAGATAAATATTTTAATTATTTTAAGAGGTATTAACAAAAGCTCTGTACATGCCTGGCTTATAGATGACGTTAAAATATGGGTTATACCTAAGAGCCAGTTTGTTTTGTAAATTAACAGTAATAAGTTATTGTATACAGAAGGTAATTAATATCAATTTGTAGGAAATCTTACGCTCTTTATCTTGCAATTTAACCAATATTATTATCTTATTTTCTTCAAAAGTTATTATTAAAGAACTAGACATTGAAGAATGTGGACAATTAATTAAAATTTGTATTCTGTTTATCATTCACTATGTCACTAAAAGTAACAACATACAATTCTCACGTCTACACACATATATTTGTCTATTATTCATAATTTATGTACCTGTTTTATGCCTTAGAATACACCTGCGCACTTACCTTGATCGTCAAATCCATGTGTCACCTCATGGCCCATGATTGCGCCGATACCTCCATAGTCTATCGCCCTGTAGAAATATAAATATACAGAACTATAAACCACCGCTTAAATTGTCTGCGATTTCCGCCGCCTTCGGAAGAAAGCTCGCCGCGTAAAACTGGTTACGGCACATTTTTGCTACCACATGAAAATTCCGGAGGAAAAGCACACGTCACGAACGTAGCAACATAAAAAGTTCAATTTTGTCGAATCGCTTGCTAGAATTTCATCCATCTACTCAGCAAGTGTCGTTGGTCGTAAGAAGTAAACATGGCTAGATTGTACTGTTGTGGTTATGCGGGTTGACAGCATAACTTTTATGCGCAGGGTGTAAGATGTACGACAACAACAAAAAAAAACTTACGCGATTCCGTTGCCATAAAACGGAGGTTTGAGGATGCCAGCTGGAAAAGCTGCAAGCAGAGAAAATATTTTGTATTGCACTAGTGAAAGGACAATGTGTTCGTTAGATAGAAGGTTATAAAACGTAGGCAACTTACTGACTGAGTTGAGAGTTGCCGAGTAAAAGGCGTTGACTGTAGTAGCTGTTGCTACCCAACTGGAAATGGAATTTCAGATTAAAATTGGATCATCTACTGATATTAAAGTACCAACCGGTTTCTATTTGGTTTCTTTCTAAGATTACCCATGGTTCTGCTTACGGCTGCGTTGGTTAGATTTAGGTAGGTCTCAAACAAATGGTCTTCAATCACATTGGCCTAAATTTCGGCAAATTAAACTTTATTCCATTGGAAAAATGTTTTATGTTACTTGCATTTTTATAATATTTATCCAGCTGGGTGCCATTCAAAATCCATCCGGGGTATCCAACAAACGCGCGGATCGCGTGCAGCTTACTGAGAGTTTTCTCCCTAGTGACCCCATCCATCCACTTCAACGCGTGCACGGCATCCTCAAACGCCGCCCTCACATCCTCCAGCATTGTCAGCACGCTCTTCTTCTCGTGCTGCGTGAGTCTCTTCTTCACGTAGGCATAGCTCATAGCCAGCCCAAAATTGACGTTTGCATTATTCGTGCAACTCTTCCACCTTGGCGTCCTGCCTTTGAAACCAAACAGCTGTTGCGAGAATTCCAAACCAAGCGTGCGGAAATCCGCCGTGGTTAAAGGAGTCAAGGGGACAAAGACGTTCCACCAAATGAACCGCTCCAAAAGTTGCGGGTTGACTGTATCCAACCATATGGCTAATCTTTGCATGTAGGACAAATCCAAAAGGATGGCCTTGTCTTCTTTGAGGTCCAAGGTCACTGATGTATCGTTAAAGACTATATCCAAGTATCTCGTCCAATTAACCTGCAATCGGATGCAAGCGGATGAAGCTGCTTAGACGGTAAAAAATCGTTCTTATTACCAATTGCCACTTTTCGAAACCTGGCGGACCCTGCTGCAACTCGTCAAGTGTCACCTCGTGAAAAAGATGGCTTGCACCACGCCGTTCCTGGGCCGGGGTCATGACCTAGATGAAACACACAGTGGATAACACTGATTTACTATCCGTGGTCGCGCGGCTCGTGCGTGATTTATGCGTGTGTTTCGTATGCGCCATGTCCTGACCCGTATGGAAAAAGCGCATGATGCTAATGTAATTGTCTGATTAATTCATTCGCTGTCCTCGTGTTCCACGTGCAGTAAAAATAGCGGGAGGAGGTTATTTAGGCTTTACCTTCGCAATTTGTGTTGCTGCACTGATGACATCCGTGGCAAAGTTGTTGCTATCGATTGGGTCTAACTGCAACCCGCTCAAGTTGGCATAGAGGGTGAGCATTTTAACAATGTGTCGTTTAAATTCCGTTAACTCGTGGCTGAATTTATTTGGTTTCAGAAGGAATTTTTCGTTGAATCCCGGGGTGATTTGTTCGATCTAAAGTAGATTTCAGTTAAAAGTATGTGCTTTTATGGAGCTTTTAATCATAAGGCTGAGTATAATTACACTAGAAAAATCATCATGATCTTAAATTGAAGGTACTTAATTTTTTTAAGGTAATTATAGTCATTTATACCAATAGATGGCGTTCAACATTCTTAAACTATTTTATCAATTTTTTTTTCGATTAAATATCATATATTGAATATAATTAGCAATAAAGTAATTATTATTTAACACGTGTATTAAGAATAATTTAAAATATTTTTATTCTACTTTAAAGACTATAAATATCAATTTCTCTTAAAAAGTTATCGTTCAAAAACTCATGATAATTCTCTCTTCTATATTATGCAACTTCTATAACATCCTAGATTCAACTCAATTGAATTCTAATAAGAAATTTAACCAACCACAATTTTATAGAGTGAAGAATTGCGTACATCCTCAGCAATGTTGAATCCATAAAAGATGTTTATCCCAAGCAAACGCCGAGTGCGCGCAATTGCAAACAACCAGTCAAAGCCCCCTTCAAGAAGCTTTGCATTAACATCTGCATTGCTTTCATTCAAACTCGCTGTTTTATTAGCTCCTAACGACGGCGGCGCTTTTACCGCCGCCGACTCATTATCTCGCTGACTGCGCCACAATCCAGGCGGCAGTGTTGACAACCCGACCACCCGTAACGTGCGTTTAATTGGATCTAATCCATTGCGCTCCAACTCATCTGGAACAAACGGTGTATCACATTATAACATTCCAAATTGCATTAATGCCCATTTTATTTCATCGCCCAATATTATACGGCAATTTTATTTGAATGCCGCGTATGATATAAATCTAGTAAGGTGTTTAAAACACACCGATAATAATAAATCAAAGCTAATCAAAGCCATTCGTTATGAAATTGGTGCGATTATTATAATTTCAACAATTATAACGTGTGCTTATAAACGTCAGCGTTTGTGATTCATTTATCATCCAGCTGGTTGCTTCGTTAACGCTAATATCAACATCAGCAGAAAGTATACAACAAGTCCTGCTGACAGAACATATTAAGGTCTTGTGAGAAGTCCTGACGTGTGGCCTATGGACGTAATTGCCGCCTGACGGCAGCAGCAGCGGTGGCATTCCAGCGCCTATTGTGCTGCGATACGATGATAAACGTCATCGCTAGAACCTAGGACTAGAACTAGATTAACAATAAGATACTCGCTGTCTGTAAACGAAACAAGCACGCGATTAAGCACATGCCGTTGGCACATGCGTGGCCGGTCTGACAGGCGAATCCGGTGACAAATGACAGGATTTACGCGAGATGATTGATGGCGGCGGCGGGCGCGCCTGGGTGAAATATGCGCGCACGTGATGTGCATATTATGAGCTAGTTTTGCACTGCGCAAGAAATGCTGGATTTTACGTATAAAACAACAGGGATATCCTTGAATTTCATTAGGAAAAACTAAATTAATATTCCATAAAACGCAAAAACTAGGTGAAATATATTATGAAAATAAGTTACCTGTATTCATACACGTCTTGTAGAGTATTTTAGCTTTGTTAACAGCTATTGGGTCATCCGAAGAGTTCGGAGATTCAAGGATCTGCCGCATTTGAAAAAGTAACGATTCCCGAAGCATTGCAAGGCGGTCCCATGTAGCTGTCCACTCCGGGACGGGATTGTCTTTCATCCAGGAACCACATGCGTATTGATAGAAATCTGTGCAAGGATCTACTGAATGGTCCATAGATTTTAAAATTTCAGATGCTGAAAAATAATCAACTTAATAAACTTTTCTTTTACATTAAAGAAACTAACATAAGTATCTTAATTTTTAGGTTATTAAAAAGAAAAAAAAAACCTAATAACTTGATAATTGTAGTTTCTTGCTGTTTTAAACGTTACTTTCACTCTTAAAAAAATACTCTAAAATGTGTTTATTACATGACCTTCTTTCCAACCACAACTTTCACACATTTTCTTCAAACTAATTAAGAATCAAATTAATTTCTACATTGATTACTTCATTCTGTGAAAAAGTACCTCATCATATTCTCCACCAGCCTAATCTTAATTAAGTTCCACATATGTTTACGCAGACTTGATGAACTGTATTAAAATCACATTTTGAGTACTCTATGCGCCCGCTTGGATATTACTCAATTTCAAATATTCGCATTCACGTGCTCAATATATTGTCGTGGGTGGGATGCGAGATGAAACACGTGTGTGGCACTCACAGGTAGACACGTAGCTGAACAAGATTAATTACACGCGGGCTTCTATGATGATTAATTGAAGTTATAGATGATATATTAGTGCGTACGTTTGAGCACACAAAACAACTAAAAGTTTGGAGAGTAAATCAACCACAAGTGTGTTGTGTTTGCAACTGAACGGAAGAAATAAATTATGTTGAACGCTAGAAGCAGAAGATAATTTAGTGTTAATCTATGTTTTCTGGATTTGGAATAATTATTTTGCATTTGTGGTGAAATATAACTAGTCAGAATAATGTAATCATCGATTATTTGCTAAGTTAATTCGGCAAATATTTGCAAAATAGTCTTTGTCTTTTCCTCTTGCTAGCTTGCTTAAAAGCTGAGTTGCTGAGTTTATCCACCTCACAAAGGCTTCGCGTCGAGTGCGCATTTCGTTTAATTTGTCGATTAGAACGATTATTACAGGCGCTGTGCGCTACGAAATAACAAACGTGAAGCCGTACAGTGCACATTTTTGCCTTTAATTTCCTTTCCCACCTAGCAAGGTACAGAAATATAACAAAAACACAAAAAATAGAAAACGCAATCGTAATAAAGGTATTAAAACATAATTGAGTTGCTGACTTTAAATGTGCTAATGAGATTAACTGCTTTGATTAGAGAATAAAAATTACCTGTATGAATGCATTGTGCTGTGAGACAAATCTTGTTTGATTTTGGGAATAACTGAGTACTAATTAGCAGCCATGCAGAGCCAAGAATAACTGCGACGTTGATTACCAGCAGGACAAAGGTAGTGTGGGTGCCGCAACAATGAAGACGAAGGCTACAATAACAATTAAAATACTTTGATAATAGTTGATATTAAATTTGGCAATAGATTTTGATTTCAAATGAAAACTGGAGCGTTAATTGCGTCGATAAATTAGATTCTTAATTACTTCTAATACTGCTTAATCTATTTCTTTGAAAACATTATAAATTTAAAAAATATATATTGCATAATAGCGAAAACAAACTAAGTTTTTTTTCCTCTTCTTTGCATATTCAATGAGTTAATTTCTTTTTTAATTACAAATGCAAGGCGTCATGGAAGACATTAAATATATTACCATGGTTTTCCGTTGTTTTCTGTGTCTTATTATTTATGCGAATTAATATATAAGCATTCAGCTGCATGGAAATTGTAGACTTCAACTGGAAAGTGTGAAGGACTTAGAGATTCTAAGCTCCTTGCAAATGAAGAATATTTACAGATTTTGTGCAGAAACGTAGATGACTTAAATAGAATTTTAAATGATATTATTAATTAACGCATATAATTTTAGTTTTCTAATTCAAATTTAAATGAATTAATATTTACGAAAATATTTAAAACATGTAGTTTAAGTTATAATCATTTATGTGTGTTTCCTCTTATTTTCTAATAATTTTTAAATTCAAATTTAATAAAATTTGTGCATTATTTCGGGCAATTTCGAATGTATTTATAATCCGTAGATAATTTAATTACAAAATTCTAATGTTTGAAGTATGTCAGTGTATAATTTATTCCAAAATGTAAATTTTCATCTCTTCCTAGTGTAATCCTGCAATTAATTCACATCCTGGCAGCAGCAAGTGGCAAGTCGGCGTTCGCAATCGCATTTGCTCCATTTGCATCAATTCTACCGATTGCAGTTGCAATTGAATGGAATTAGCTAGCAATACTCATGTATCTAAAACCCACTATCATTACCCTCATTACACTCAATACCTGCGTTATGCTCATATCTTCATATCGGTGCTGATAGCACGCTGATTGCATGACAATGCTTACATTTGCAAATTGTAAAATGATATAGCGAAAGGTAAACAATTCGATTTTCTGAATTATTGGAATGGTTTGATTAGGTAATCAACTTTCACTCTGCCCGACGTAATGATAAAGCAAGTGAATTTTACATTAGATAATTATAACCAAACAAAAAGTGATCAAGTCACACGATTGCAAGTCTATTCTTGCAACCACAATAAATCGATTTGATATGGCTATATAATTGTCATAAAAAGAATTGTGAAAGGAAATGATAGAATTACTTACATTTTATGTCCTTTCTTTTCACGATGCTGTTGGTCAGTCATCTGAAATAAACAATATAACGAATTTAAGACTTTCATTTGAAATATCATGCTAATTAATTGATGAAAATATTTCATTACGAGTTAATCGCGCGAAAATTAACTTTTAATGCTAATTAACAAGCCACGTTTATGCAATTAGGGAAAATTATGCGTTATTTGTTTCTTACTAGACTTTCTACTAATGTGATTAATTAAGAGTAGATTGGAGTCCAGTACAACATGATGAATGATGTTAATTTTGCATATTCTTTTATCAATTAGTATTATGAATTATTGAATTATATTTCAAGTCTTGTTTGTTGTTTTAAATATTATAGATAAAAAGTTGTAATTAATTGTGTTTTGGTGTAAATATATAATTTAATTTAAATTATACAATAACTAAATTGAAGAATACAACTAAAGTTTCGGTTTAATTATAAACTATTATAATACCATTTATTAATTGCATAAATTGGAAATATTGTAATGATAGAAAAAGTGTGAAAATTCTTTTACTTAATAATTTAGTAGGTAATTTAAATTAGTTTGTTGATTACAGAATTAAATTATGATTTTAGCACCTTTGGTTTGAACTCTCAACTTCCCGAATTAAAGCAATAAATTAGATTCAAATTACTTACATGTTTTACATCCATTCTGCTCTCTTTCATATCTAAATTAACTTTCACAACAAAAATAAAACGGAAATTAAATCTATCACTATTAATAATCCAACTTTAATAGATTAATTATTAGCACCAATTTCTTGTCTTACTTCAATCACAATAAAATTAGGTTTCTTTTTCTTTTATAGAAGAATTATGTTTTCACAACCGCAACTGTAGTACAGGTTAATCTATAAATTATTGACGCAAGAATGCAAGAGCACGAAGTGTTTTAGACGGATAACGATTTTGCACTAATAGTACGAGTGAATTCGTGCTCTTCGAGTTGGAGCAATAGTGAAGGAAGGAAAGAAGAAATTTTAGTACTAACTAGAAAGTGGGAAAATTTTACTTACAATTATTATTTACAATTTGAATATATTTAAACTTTTCCTTCTCAAAACTGTGACAAAGTTCTTTCTTAGTTCTTCTTGCTTAGTTGCTCATTCTCCTTCTTTTTCTTTCAACTCCTGTTCACTGCATATTCACTATAATCTATGATAACAATTTAACACAAGTTACCTTTTTTGCGTAACCTTTAAACTATAATCACGTCTATAAAAAGAACACTTTTCAAAGTATCACAAAAGCATCGTTTTTAGTAGGTTTCGTTTTAATCCTTGCGGTTCATTTTTATTCAGCCTCGCCTGCTAATGTAGCAATGTACGAATACCCAAATGCATCTCATCAATTTTCGTTTCTTACGGCATTTCCTTTATATTTTTCTTCTCTTGCAGCTTGCAGTGTTGAAAATGTAACACACGATGAATGACTATGCAGGCTCACAGGATTTTGTATGTAGGAGTGGGTGGGAATAAGGTGGAGGTGAATTCAGGTCTGGTGCTAACATTACGTTTAGCTACAGTCCTCTTAACCTGACACTGGTCTAGATTTACAATTCCCTCTGTGCATTAGCTAGAATTTCTTGTAAAATAAAAACAATGTATCCCACGTAAACAATAATTTAAATTTTTAATTAAAAACTTAGATCTTAAGTATTTTCTTGACGTTTGCTCAAGAACACTTAATTAGATAATTAAACACAGTTAAAATGTTAGAAAGTCAAAGTGAATTAAAATTTAAATATTGCAGTCATAAATTATTCACGTTTTGAACACGGCGAACTTTTTCTTTTTGCACATTTATTTCTAAATAAGTTAATATTTGGATTTAGCATTTTTCCATAGTACTTTCAAGTATATTATTAGCGGTTTTGGTGTTGTAGTTTTTCTGCAACAACATGCTCAACTTTGCATAAAATAATTACGTGCTTTAAAGTGTTTCCAGTGCTTGCAGCAGCCTGTCGTGTGCAACTAGTTTGCTGATAACCACGCAATGTTTTCGGTCTCGTGTTACAAAAACAAATTAAGCGTAACGGCAATGTCCTGACCACACTTTCGTTATGGTGTTGATGAAACCGCGAATTCGGCTCGGATTATGATCTAATGCAGCTGGTATAGCCGTTGCGTAGATCGACTACCTGGATTACGAAGCATTTTTTGTAGAAATAAATTGCATTAAGTTAGTCAAGCGAAAAGTGTAATTAAGTATATTTGCTCAAGTGATGATATCAGCATGTTATTTCATATCTGTCTTTTTTTTTTTATTTATTTGATGAGTGAGAGGACAATAATTTCGATCAAAGTTAATACTGTGATACTGATAACAAAATGTTGATAATTTATATTAATTTATACTATACGTCAAATAACATATTGTAATGTGTGTCTAAATCATAGAGCTTATTGTTTCGTTTTTTTCTCTTTTCTCAGAAGAAATATCGTATATCATATTTAAAATTACCGAACATTGAGCATTGGATTAACTGGTTATTAATTTTAAAAGTAATTTTTAACAGTAAATTTTTCAAGGAATTATAATAATTTTTTTCGTGAAATGACACGCCGTAATTTTACATCCGTTACTCTTTTTTTTAAAAAAGACGATAGTTTCGAAGAAAATGATGAAATAAGAAACCGAGAGCTGAAGCCTTTGTCTCATTTTTCTTGATTTATTAAGAAGTATTAATTTTAGATAAGAACGGATAAAATATGAAATCACCACGATATTCTTCATATAATAATGTAAAATAACCCACTACTTTTTGAGAAAATTGAGACTAAATGTTTATAAAAGTTCTGAATTTGAATGAATCTTACAAAATATCAATCAACTGCAAGCCAAAACAGAGGTGACAAAGATAAAAAATGTGCACTATTGTTATGATATATTGATCAATTTTCAATAATATAATATTGCTATTATAATTTGTTATTTATTAAGCTTTATTCTGAAATGCAAATGTAAACCTCTTTGCTATGCCATAGTATGTAGTAATTTCCATCGAACAACCTAGCATTCCGTGAAAACATCAATAATTATGCGACTGTGTTCCAACTTTGTGTAATAACTTACCCATATTAGCTGATTACAACTAGACTGTAGTGTGAACATTTGTAAAGTTGCTAGAAACATGAATGCTTCCTAACCAAATAGAAAAAAATACGAACGTAGTATATCTCATAATTTATTTATAAAACAACAAACAATTTGTGTCTATAATATTTTCATTTTTATATATAGATTTGTTTATTTTATTTATATATAATATCCATGATACTTTTCGTAGTTTCCATTTCTTTAATTTGTATACCTTTGATTGCAAAAGTAAAAAACAGTCCAAAGAATAACAAAAGAGATTTAATGCATAAAAATTACTTTGGACTGCTTTCAAGAGCAATAATTTAAAAGGTAACTCCCTCTGCGTAATTTATACCTGTAATATCTTCATACATGTCCAATTTGCTTTCTCATACATTATCATCACATCGTGCAATGCACGAAAAAACGTATAGTAATATGTTAACTTTATGTACATAGAAATCGCAAATTTCTTTTGGCTTCTTCCATTTTCAATTTAAGTTATTACATTAAAATTACATTTGTTCAGTTCAATCAAAAGGAATTACGTTATTTTGATGTTGTACTTGCGTGCATGTTCTTGATGTAAGTGTTTAGTTTATTTAATTTTTCCAGCTCCTCGTAAATATTTGCGCTTAAATCAGTAGAATTGCAAGAGCAGATGCCAGAATCAGACGACGCGCCATTTAGTCACACATTAATCACCCTCATGAGCCCAAGTACCTCGTCCTTGTGGCGTGTATGTGACATGCAACCTCCCAACTTTACCCAATCGCCAATTACTTAATTCAGTTGTGAATTGCGACCTGTTATAAGTTGACTTCAATGGTTTACACAATTAGTTGGGCGGTCCTTAAAAGGATATGAATTCTTAAGTTAAAAAATAATAATTTCAGGATAAACCGAGGACGACAGCCGATTGGAAACGTGCCGCTAGCGATAAATTGCATTTCACGACGGAGTGTTATTAACGATGCTTATCTCTTCGTCGCGTTGCCGCTCACTTCTGCCCGCCATCTTGATGTCCTTGCTTCGTGGTAGAAATTGAGGAAAAGCGCTCTCGCTCATAATTAGGCTTATGTTCCGTGTGTCAAATCCTTTTCGTTCAATTTTTACGCCATTAAATTGAATTCAGGACGTATTACAGCGTCGATTATGGATAATTTTCGTAGAGGCGTAATTGGTTTATAATTGAGGGAGGTTTTTGGTACAATTCCAACAAAAGTGTCACACTTGATAATCTTAACCTAACCTTAAATGTTTCAGAACAGTTAAACAAGTGTGTTTCAAATGTTTTTTTTTTAACTTGGATGCACTTGGTTTACTTACAATTTAAATCATTATTAGCCGTATGCTGATTATTCATCCTCATTCCTTTATATGATGAAATGGATTTTGAATTAATTAAAAGTTAGGATAGATTAAGATGTTATGTTTTACAACGTTTTTGGTAATATGCTGCTTAATGTCTTAAAAACGCGTAGAATATACAAGTACGCACTGTAAAACACTTTAGTAACATTGTTCTCGGTCGCCATCTTGTTGTCACTTATCTTGAAGATGGATTCGTTAAATGTGCTTGCTGCAGATGACATTTGATATGATAACAACACCGTAAGAGTCATTTAGCGTGAACAGGAGATGGAAATTTAGCCCAGGTCGCGAGAAAACACCGCGCCGGGGATGGGCAATGCAGAGGGTCACCGGAGGCGCCAGACGGTCACGCATGCCGCCGCCATGATTAGTTGCAGACTGGTGTGGCCCGTGCCAGCGGCATTGCCATGATGTACCGCTGCTGGTAATTCACCTGGAAATTTAAAAAAACCGTTTGTTGAGTTTTACAATTTTAAGGTTAGAGGGGCTTAATTTATGTTGGTATTGATAGTGATTAATTGTTGGGACGTTGCCTAAATGTTTGCACATCTTGAAATATCTATTTGTTGGCACCAAAATTTAACGCAAAAAGTAAAAAGTCAACATTGTTTATGGCAACATTTTATGCTGCTTTTTGCTTCCATACGAGCATCACTAAACTACATTAAAACATTAAAGCCTTTCAACCGAAACCATTACGCTTTTTGCCCCAACATGGCGCAGCTTTTCCTCGCGTTCTTCATGCGCAGAATTTCTAAATTCTGGTATTATTTACAAGTTGGCGTTCATCCGTTTCGAGTTTCTTTCTACCACCGCCCTTTTTAACGCAGCCCTAACGAAGTAAAACCTTAGCGAACGAACTAAAAACGCAACTAAAACGAACCGTATTAAGACAGGCCCATAACGCTTCACTTTCCACGTTGCGAATTTAGGTATATTACGCTAGGTTAGGCATTTTCTTTCTTCTTGCTTGTTTTTCCTCTAACCTTGGACGTCTACAATCAAACCATAAATTACGAAAATTATTTTATGCCAGCAAAAATTCTCGATAAACTCAACTAACTGAAGTTGATTTATACCAATGTTTGTCATAATCATATTCGAGTTTAATTCCATTACAATTTGCGAGTTTAATTGGCAAAATTGATGATGGCCGAATTTGGTTTTAATTATGTAACGAGTTATTTTTACTCCATGCTGCGATAATACATCTGTGTGTGGGTAGTTGCGGGGTAATTCTCGAGTGCTGAAATTGACGCGCGGCGATTTATACTCGGCGGAAAACAATAATAAACGTCCTGCTAGATTTATGGGGGTGGTACCGCGATGCCAAGCGAGCACTTTCGTTCCCGAGATGCCCAGTCACAGCCATCTCTTGGCAGTGTTTTTTTTTTCAGCGATGATTTTCATCACTTGGGTTTTCATCGGCGCTGTCGATGAATGCCACGCTTGAATGCACGCCTTTGATGATAAACTACGCCAAATAAAGTTCCATTTAATTTCGATTGTTCTTTTTGGTTATATTTTTAGCATTCGATGATTGTCTTTTTTTTTGTTAGGACGGCGTAAAATAATGGAGAGTAATAAATAAACGTTTTACAGTAGTTTAATTTCCGCTATGAAAACGATATTAATAAAAAACATATTTGAAAAAATGAATCAATTATAAATTTGTATAGAAGAAAAATAAACAACGACCATATATTGTTTGAAACTAATAAATATCGACAAAATTCAGTTCTTTTTGTTTTCTGAGTTTTAAGACAAAACTTAATGTCTTGATCTAAAATCTTAAAAAATTAGTTCGTGTGCTGGACAACAAATTTGTGAGCTTTGTTAAACCGTGTTTTAAATGCGCAGGAAACATTTGTTTAAAAACTAATTAATTTTATTCCAATTATATCAACTCGTTTAATTCCCTTTTTATATTTTCAGACTAATTTTCTCATTAATTTCCACTTTTTTGATATAATTAAATTATATATTTAAAGTTAAATTCTTAAAATATTTATAAGAGTTTGTAACAAACAGTAAACAAATTGTATTTTTTAAATACACTGGTATAGTCCACCTAATAATTCTGTCTATGCCTACATGCAAAACGCGTCAAACATATATTATGAATATTGATTGTACGTGCTGGTGAATCTAATCGTGATGCCACAGTTACCGCAAAACGGACGAACGAGAACGAATATGGTTGAGTTACATCCCTGCGGTCTCATCGCTTCACTATACTGCTCACTAGCGTAAAAGATACGATCGAACAATCAGGTACAATGTGAGCAATGCAGACAAGTTTGTAATCAATTAAGAGCAACATAATCGCCGATATTTCTGCATAAAATCTGTTTGACAGTAAGTGCATATTGTTATCAATAGACTTAAAAAATAATAATCCGGATTATATCTACATTTTTATTTTATTTAATGGACAACTGAATTTGTTGACATTTTCTTAGTGTGATAGTTTTTCCATGAATTATTTTCGGAATAATTGGCTGATATTGCTGTTAACAGGCGCCGGCATCCAGTGCCTTATGCAAGGCTTAAGCCAGTGGAGTGTACAAAAAGAAGGAAAAGAAAGGATAATTATGGGATTGTAGAAGATGCACGACTTGCTTTATTTATGCGGCGTGCTAGAAAATAGCGCGTCAGACGATAGAGCGTGGAAACTTTGCTGCAATTATGGAAAGTTCAGTTAATAACTTGTCTTTACTTCAAGGTTCCATGGGATATTAAATTACTAGATGTCTAGGAATTGGCAAAGTGAGGTTTATGTGAAGAGTTTAAGAGGTAGCAATTTATAATCTGCCTTAGCATTTTCTATTACATAAAGTAAACTGTGTTAAGTGTCCTGTTTTTTTTTTTTCTAATAACAATAGTTCATTGCTTAAACTCTGGACATTTTTCACTTACGCTTAAAGCTAAGAGTAAACAAGTTCAAATAAACTAATTGTAATTTAAAGTTTATTTTAAACTAGCAATTCCCTTCACTCTAGTAGAAGAGCACATTCGCCGCCGACAAGCTCAGAATTTCGATGCTGATCCTGATCCTGGCCTAACTAATGCTCCCCGCGACTATTTAGCGAGACGCAATTAAAAGTTTTCGTATTATGCACATTCGCCATTGGATTTAACGCCTACTCTCGGCTAACAAAAACAATTGCCTGTTCTGTTTTATCAAGTTTTTCAAACGGGCCTTTCCCAGCAGTTCCCATTTATTTCTAAATACAAAAAAAAATAGTTCCTGTTTTCCTTCTTTCCGACAGCAAAGTAAATGAGTAAGGTAAACGATTGCAATTAGGGTAATTATTGCTAAATTCCGTCGCAGTGAGAGACAAGTTGCGCTGCGCATTGTTACCTGTGCGCTGCGCTCAATTAACGAAATTTATATCCACGGCTAGGTGAACGCTATTGATAAACGAGCATTCGGGTAATAGTGAAAACAATGTATACGCATCAGCCGGCAGTAAATAATGTGTAATCGTATAATAATCTGCAGTGATTGTTACGCATGTTGGTCGGCTGATAAATAATAAAGCTATAGGCAGGACGGTTGCATTCTGCATATTAATGCAGAGTGAAAAATTGGATGAAACTACCGCATATGCATAATCGGTGTGTTTTGTAATACAGGATTATATCACATTAGAGCAGTTGCAGTGCTGCAGGATGTAAAATGGTTTAAATTATTGCGTTCATTAAAAAGTTATTGAGTTACAGCTTGAACGTGAGAACATGAAGTTGTTAAAATTATTTGAGCTTTACAGTTAAGTAAAGAATAAAAATTGCTCACGTTGAAGACTGTGTGAACCCAGTTTTTTTTAATGTATAACAAAAACACAATAACTCTTCAAACAATATAAATCTCTATAGCTTTGTGCCAGGCTGTTTTATGAAGCACGACTAATATTATTGTTTTCCGTTGTGACTCTAATTGTTTAGCTGTAAATTCATGGCATTTCAAATACAACAATAACATATTATGATTTGATTTATTTCCAAAACAATAACAACGCACTGCTTGCTCTTTTTAAAATAGGAAAAAATACTCCAAACAACAAAAACCAAAACCTAATGCTTGAATAAATACTCAACTTTTAAAATGCGCATGCAACATCTAGTTATATACCAAATACAGCAGGAAAGCTCTGAAAGTAATAAAATTGTGATAGCAATTAAATGGCACGAGCGCTGTGCTCTCTTTTCCAGCAAGCATTTTTCTCTGGCGTTCGGTGGTAGTTAAGGCTATATTTTAGCGCTGCAAAGCTTGGCGAGAAATGCCAGATCAGCCATTACGCGCGTACGTAAGAACTACGCGCATAACTGATTACTCAGCGCTTTTCCATGTGCTGCAACGTGGGACAAAGGAACAAAAGCTCAAACTGCGTGCGAGGAGCGTGTCGTTGAGACAAGATAACAACGCTGGCTGGACTGAATCGGAAGGATACAGACAAACAAATGACAATGACAACGAAAATAAGGTAATGATTTCTTGAATCTCAAATCTGGCGAAAAAAGCAGGGAAAATAAGATATGTTAATAGGCCATTAAACATAGAATGTTATAGAATAAAGATCTGATTTTTCATGCAATTAAATTAAGTTACTTTAGGCAGATATTAATTAATCAGTTTGAAATCAATTTTGCTCGCTTGCGTCAAGTGGAGAATAGTTGCAAACTGTTTCCAAATAGTTTCGCAGCGGTTTGAGTAATATTAGTACACATTAGTGGAACAATTCACGATTCAGTCACGTCGACACTTGCAATGATTAATCACCACTCAAACAACTTTAATATCAAGATTTGAGTCTCGTGTTTATAGATGTAATAATTGTATTTAAGAGTGATGGACATTTACAAAAAATAGGCTTTTTAGTAATCGAATGAAACGTGAGTTTTCATCAGAATGATAACTAGCTTACAGCCAACAAGATTAATTGGTAATCTTGTGTCCAATTATACACAAATAATATAGCTATTATTGAAGAAGTAAATAATTGAGTTTTACCATGACTGCAGTAAAAGATTATATTGAGTATATTTCTCTTTTTAATAATTATTAATTACAATGAGCCTAAGTTATTATTGGACATTATTAGAATTGATGCCTTTATTTTGTAATATATATTCTTGTTTAATCTTTGTGTTAAATTATTTTATTTGAAGTTGCTAAGTAATTTTACACGGGTATTTATTTATAAAATTTCATAAAATGTAAATGTCGGTGACACTTAACTTTGTTCACGCCACATGTTTCATTGGCATTGTTTGTGTCGCACAATGGGTCGTCTAATAAAGCTTTCAGTGTTTGCTAGAGCGACGCGGAAAGCTTTCGGGTGTTTGCATTCGTTCACGCACCTCCGACGCACATTGTCGTAACTTTTACTGAATTTCGGTGTACTCATTAAGGTTCAAATGCCGTCGAAAACTAGAATACATTTTTTATTAAAGGCTTCTGTGAGTAAAAGAGCTGCGATGCGGATATTTATTTATTTACGCGCTTGTGTCAATGCCATGCTGGATTACATATTTTTTGCAATGTGTTACACAAATTAGAATCATTTTTGAGCTATTAAAATAACTCTTAATATCAATTTTCTGCTGTAAAGCTTTGCTGATGTATGGGAGAATTCATACGAGGATGTTAATTAATCACAAAATGCAAGCATTGAACAAAAATGCAATATCCACGTCATCGATGTATTTTATTGCTTCCCCTACGAATAGTCATCATTCATCCTAATTTATTACCTATTCTGATATTTAAATTCTACCACAAAGATGGTTGGCAAAACAGCAAACATTTACCACAGAAATTCAATTATTTTTCAGATGTAATTCCAGATGTGAGATTTTCTACTACGAATGTAATAAACACGTAGCATAAAAGATTTGGGAAGCGCTGTTTATGAAAGAATTGTTTTGTGCATCTCTTTGCATAGAACGTAGATAACTCGAAATACTGAAGGGAAACAAACGCGATCAAAAGCAAGAGGCATTGCGCCCACAACACGCAAATGCGCACGCAAGCACAAAGTGTAAACGATGTTAATTTGGAGAAAAAGAGCATTGAGAGACAAGCATTTGCCTGCGAGAACTTATTTCAGGTTGCAAAGCTTGACAAAGACACGTCTGGTGGCAAGGAGGCAGTCAGGCAATAAATGCTTGCGAAATAATAGAAGAAAACGTTTTTCGTGGCAGCAAATTAACACTTTTTGCAAAGAGAATGATTTAAATCAGTTTAAAAAATCCGCAGCTCATTCAAGCCAAGTTCAGTTGGGAAATTGCGGACAATGAAAGTAACAATAAAACGCGAAAAGGGCCAATCTAGCCGAGTGTAACACATTATTTAATTGAAGATTTGGCGCAGCGCCAGACGGGATGCAACCCTTTCTTTGCCAACGCTTTTCATGCTTCCCGTAGAGAACGAACCTTGCATTGGCCAAAGCATGCCAAATACAAATCAAATGCCAGTGGATGATAGCTATCGATTTCTGCGTCGAGCTTTTTATAATTTTCTTTCATAACGCCGCTTTCAAGCAAAGTTTCGGGCAAACCCAACCGGAAGACAAGTCAAAAGTAACGCTAGGTCATAATCTTTTCAATTGAAATAATATGAACGATGGAGAGGTAGAAAAAATGCGAGAAAAATCTTGCATAAAAGGGAACAACAAAAGTGGAAAACTTTTACGGCATGAAATAAAAGTTGAAGTAATTTTTAAAATAAACTCATTATATGATTTCAGTTTACCCACATTTGTATTATAGAAGCTTACCATTGAGTACATGAACGGCCACTGCTGCCGCCGCCAACGACCCTATGGAGCATGTGTAGTTCCCCGAGTGTTTTTTCTGCAATGGCGCAATCGTCAATGTGGCACTAGCTGAATCAGTTGATGTTGACACATTAATACTGCAAGAATTTCGTGAATGTTAACAAATATTCTGACATTGAATTTTTCTTAAGTGTAACTACCTGATTCCTTTGTTTAAGAGGATGTCATCATGTCGCCAACTGACAGGCAGTTCTTTGGAAGTGCCACCAACTTGGCGAGCATTGCAGGATAGTTCCAGACCACTTCCAGCTTTATAATAACGTTCAGTTACTTGGCGACCTGATTCGTCTGTTATTCTTATTTCTGGAGCTGAAAAGAAATGAGAAATCCTCGTTTTAATCAAAGAAATTGTGAAAAATACGCATACAAAGAGCAGACAGAACAAAAACATTTTGTATATGTTATAAATAATTATTAAAAAAGAAACAAAAGTTTTCTTGTCAAATATAAAAATAGAAACTTTAAATTTAAAAAATCTCAAACAAAACAACTCAAAACAAAAAACTCAAACAAAAGCTGGCTACCGCATGGGACACACAACACATAACATTGTCTGCTATGCAGACGACGCCCTGCTCA